>JAJOOR010030165.1:0-14236 GCA_036250505.1 Solanum acaule | reverse complement strand
TACATAGTGTAAGGGAGGGTATGTGACTTCTCTTGCACATTGCACTTGTGGGATCCTAAGAGATGGTTGTAGTAGTGTTCTCTTATGATTATGATGATTATGACTTATGTATGTTGAAGCTATGTTATGTATGGTCATTATGAAAATAGTAAGTTATGACGAAATATGATCTTATGAATTCATGCATGAAGTAGGTTTCTTAATGTGATACTTCGCTTTGAATAGGGTTATGGGGTTCTATTCTTTGCATTGCACTAGTATTGCTTGGGTTTCTACATATTGGGATGATATTATGTGGGTTTTGACTATGATGCTTTTCTTTGTGCGCATATTGGAATTACTTGGTAAAGAGCATGTTTTGACTAAATGTCCTTTTTATGCATGTCAATGGTTTTTATGCATAGTAGTCATACTTAGTACGTGTGTTGTACTAACCCATGTTTTCTCCCTTTTTCCCCAAACATTTGGGTTCGGGCCCGTTGAAGATTCAAGTTTACTTCTCAAGACAATTGGAGTTGCTTTCCCAAGTTGGTGAGTCCTCAAGTCCGAGGACAAGACCCTATGATCTAGCTTCTATGTTTAGTCCTTTGCTTATGTTGAAATACATTATTGTACTTTCCTATTTCAAGACTTCTTATTGATGTAAGGCTAAGTCTCATTTTTGATACTTTTATGTCTAGATGGTACATTGTGACAAAGTTAGATTCTATTTTTCCTATATGAAGTGAAGTTGAACTTCCAAAGTAAAAGTTTTAAATTTCCCGTGATTTTATTCTATGATACATGCTATGATGAATTTTAAGGGATTGAATAAGACCTCTTCGAGGTCGAATACGCCGATAACGACTAGGGGGTGCTCTCGGGTCGTTACAACCACGGCCCATGGGAAGGGTCGTGGACATGCCTTACAAGCTCGGGGTGTTGGGAAGTGGTTGCCTAGCCACTGCCTCATGGTCCACGAAGGGGAGCACGGCTCGTGGTGAAGACTACAGCCTGTGGGACCTTAGGTGGTCCTTGGGCAGTGCACTGTAATTGACTACTAATTTGGGTAATTCTGGTTTTAATCAAACTTAAGCCAAGTCATTATGCCTAAGCCTAGGACCCCATATATACTATTTTAACTATAAAACTAACCCATTCAAGCCATTATTTCCAAAACCCAAATAAATCCCCAAAGTTCATCCTAACAAAATATTTCTCTCTCTAGAACCTTGAAGAAGAAGAAGAAGAAGAAGAAGAAGGAGATTCAAGGTAGGCTTTCAAAAGAATGATTTTACACATCAATTCTTTGGGCTTTGTGATTAAGATAGAAATCCCCAATTGTTATGGTTTGATTCCAAAGTCATGGGTTCCCTTCAAACTTGATTTAATTGATTAAATTGAGTTATATTAAACATGAATTTATGAGTTTTTATGGATTTTCCCCATGAATCCATGTAATTCCCATATTTCTTAAAGTTGATAATATGATGTGAGTCTTTGTTAATGAAGTAGTAATTTTATGAAATAAAGGATGAGGTGATAAAATCACATGAATTATAATGAAATCTATGTCTAATTCTTGAATTCTTTATGTGATGATTGAATGTAGGTTTTGAACCTTAAGGAGGTCAAGTATGAGATTATGAAATTTCTAGGAAATCACTGCAATTGTTTAAGGATGGTTTAAGAGTAAATTATCAATAAGGTTGTTGTTGTTGCATTGTTGAAAGGATATTCTCAAAAACACCTTTGTCCATTAATGTGAACGGGTTTCTCACATCGTAAGGATTCTAAGGTTGGAAGGCTTTTCATACCTAATTGAATCTAAGAGTTAAAATGATCATGGATGGTGAAATGTTTTCTTACGCATGGTCTAAAGAGCTATCCTAATGAACTAACTTGGATTGGTTGTCAATGAAATCCTTCCATGACAAATGAGCAAGTCAAGACTTAATAACTATCTTGTGGGATTTATACTTATCCTCGAGTGCATATTGAATATGAGATAGAGGATCACACATAGTTGTGTTTGGGCTTTTAAAATGGGAACTATCATGTAGTTAAGTCCAGGTTTCCAAAGTATGTGTCAATAGATGGAAACCTTCACCTAGTGTAGTCCGGGTTTCTTGTAGCAGTCTCCGTATCCCATAAACTACGTGCCCCCGTTGGATATTAGCTAGTGGGTCCACCTAAGATAAGAGTTACCGGTTCTACCATAGGCAAGTAGACCAACCCTTTTCGGTGTGGGAGACACCGGGTTATCATGTCATAACTCATATGGTTTCATTGTCGATTAATGCTTATTCCCACAACAAGATTAATAATGAACTAAGACATGCTTAAAGAAGTGTCTCGTAGAGTTCAAAGTGTTAATTAACTAAGACATGCTTAAAGAAGTATCTCATAGTGTTGAAGGTTTTAAAGATGATGCTAGCTTGCATTGAAGATAATGTTATGACTTATGCTTTCAAACTATCCCTATGATGATGTCTAAACTTGGTAAATTGCATGCTTTGAAATGAAATGTCCCTTCTAGCATGTTTTAAATGTTTTATTGCATAGTTATCATACTTAGTGCATTTTTGTACTAAAGCATACTCTTGCCTACATTTTTCCCAAATGTAGGGTCTGACAGAAAAGGTAAGTTTCGTGGCTAAGTTTTGATCTTGAGATTTCGAGCTTTGGTGAGTCCTCATGCTTCAAAGAAGGAGTTTTGTTGTTTAGTTCGTTTTCAGTGTATTTCCCTTTTGGTCATGATGTATGGGCTAAGCCCAATTTCATTCAATATTGTAATAGATAACTATGATGAGACAAAGTGTCTAGACTTCCACTTTCTTTTACGAAAAACTTTTTTTCAGACTTGAAATGTGTTTTAGTCTTATTGTTCTATTTCTTATGTTATGAGGACTAAGTGGCTTGTATGGAGTCCTTCGGGGTTCTATACGCCTTGTTACATCTAGGGTTACCCCTGGGTCGTGACAGTTATTTCCCTGTTAGGTCTAAAGCTGACACTTGAAAGCAATGGACCTATTCCATTATCGCTAACTGGTCTACATCCTCTTTTACTCTAACACTCCTGAAAAGTTTATCTCATGCCTACCGAACTCTCCATAAGCAGGTACTAAGACCTCTTCCTAAGGTGTTTCTGTTAACCTCTTCTCGTTACATACCCTCTTGGTACACCTCTTAATGCCCTTTTTTGTTCTTGTGACTTAGCCACACTTCACTGCCCTTATCTAAAGGTTAGGGTCTCACACTTGTACGACTCATATTTATTACAGCTAATCACCTCAATTCCTCACCTACTCTATGTGAAGTCTCGTAGATTAAATCTCAAGACTAACATCATCACCCTTATGGTGCCATCCTTTTCATCATGATGCTCATCCCAAATTCAAGCTTAATGTTTATTACAAAGTCTGAATATCAATATGATTGCTCGCTTACTGTACTAACTTACCACTATTCGATACAAATTAAGAAACATTCATCCACTAGGACTTTATGACAAGTAGTCAATCCTTACCTCTTAGTCTCTACACTCACAAATTACCATCACATTCCCCTTCATAACTTAAATACTATTTACTCACTTACTACACATTATCTCTCAAATAGTTCTATCATCCTCTGACTACTCATGCTCTTCTATTCAACACTTACACTTGGTCATTACCTACACAATGAAACTTCATCACAAACTCATCTCTAGCTACAGCACACTCTACCTCCTATGATGGAATCTTTAAAACTCATCATTTGTCACTCTACCCATAAGGTAAAAACTCTTCATTAATAACTTACTAGGATCATGACTATAGTAACATAGCTTGTCTAAACACCATCTTCCTTACATAGATCACTAAACCTCTACTTACTTTCCTCTAACTCTGGGCACTGTCACTACTACTACTCATGATCTCGTAACGCATGCTACATTTTCAGGTGAAAATATTACCAAATCTCTAAACATACCATCCTCTTAAAGTTCTCAGTTGAATAAGGTTTTAGGAAGAGTGTACAACTCGCTTTTAGCTCAAACACGTGATTCATACGAAGATGAGTGCGTTACTCTAAAACACAACACTTAACTCAATCATAAGCTTCTCTCAAGCTCCTTTGGAGTATCATCACCTCCTCAAGATTCTATCTAAGAGCAACTCATCGATATAGGACTGACTTTGTTTTTCAACCACGACTAGTATGGGGAGTAGTTGAATGGATATGAGAACGCACAAGTTAGAATAAATCTCTATGACATAGCTCTATTGCATGATTAAGAGTATGAAAGATGAGAAAATTTTCTTAAATGTTTGAAGTCCCTTATTTATAGAAGTGGGGACCTCACAACACTAAAGAAGATCCTATAGACACGGCTTCATAGACACCCTAAGAAACTTGAACTTTGTGCTCTGATATCATGTTTGTCACGGCCCAAGCCTACACCCTGTAGGTGGACGCCACTCGAGAACCATTGTTGGTTCCCAAGCGAACCCTAATCCTGGTTGGCTACAAGCGGAAGACTAACTCAAGTATAAAACTCAACCTTTTTAAAATTCTGTACAATACTCAAAATAAAAGTAAATATAGAAAATCCTCAACTATGTCAATCTATCAAGCCTCTACTATTACAGAACGATATCGGGAAAAGACCAACGACATCTCAAAACTACTAACTTTAAGATAAAGGTGAAGTCCTCCATAACTTAAGAAAGCTCACCAAAGCTGCCTGGAATCGCACATGACCTCAACGAAACACTTGTTGATGATCTTGAATAACTGTATTTGGATCATGAAATGATGCAAGCAAAATGGCTCAATCCATGGAATGTACGAGCATGTAAGGGGAATTCTAAAGCATAAACTTAAGCTTGAGCTGGATGGAAAAGAAACATACTAAAATGTTGTCAAATCACTCAACTCAACTCAATAAAATATAGTTCAACTCAATAATAAGAGACTCAACTCTGATAAACATAGCTCAACTTTGGATACTCAACTCAAGATAAAGCAACAATAAAAGATGCAATTTATGCAAAGCTTTTAAAAAGTAGATAGCAACTCAATGACTTGAAGAATATAATAATAACTCATTTTGTACATAAAAATACAATATAACTCTATGAGAGATTCTCTAACCGACAACCATCTAATGTACCATGAGTTTACAATATTTTTGATACATTTTCACTTGAGAGTTGTGTGTCTGGGGCTATTTTGTATTAGTTTATATGTGTTTTTCTCATGTTTGCAAGGAATAAGTTCAGATATGGAAACTTGAAGACACAAATGAAAGAAGTGCAGAAAAAGGCATATACGGAGGTAACTTACGAACCGTAGGTTCGGTTACGCCCCATAGATGATAGTCATAGAAGGGCAGGAAAGGCATTGCTGAAGATCAAGGAATTCTTGACCAAGTGTGGAACCACAGTTGTGACTTACGGAGAGTAGATTGATCTACGGACCGTACTGTCACTCCGTCAAATCATTCAGAGATTGGTTCCAGTACCTGATGCTGAAAAAATCTAAGTGTAGAGTTACGCAAAAGAGTTACGGACCGTAGATCGACTTATGGTCCGTACTATTGAATCGTCGATTGCGACAGAGATTTTGCAGATTTTGAAGAAAGAAAAATTTTCCTAAGTCCTGAGCCACGGAAGGGACCTACAGACCATATATGGACTTACGGACTGTAGGTCAGTCTCGTAGAATGAAGACACGTTCTACAACTTTATTTCCTTATTTGGTTTCCTTTTTAGTTAGGACTTATTTTTCTATATATCGGGTATGTAAACCTCATTTTAAGGGGTTAGACATTATTATATTTGTTCTACTTTTTGTCTTGGAAGATTAACTTGCAACTTTAGCAGTTCTTAATTTCCTAAGCACGTTTTGGTGATTTTTACTTCGAAATTCAAGTTGAAATTTTGGGATTATTCTACTCTACTACGTAAGTTCATGAATTATTCTTCAAACATTATGAATTATTTTCTTGTTAATATGGGTAACTAAATCCACAACTAGGGTTGATAATTCTTTCGTCTAGAAGTCTTTTTAACAGTGCGCAACTTTAGAACTCGCCCTGTAGCTACTTCCCGGACCAAGCAGGTAGTTAAAAAGAAAAGAATTATCAACATAGATTTAGTGTGATACTATCTGATAGAATCAATGTCTATTGGTGCGAGGGTGAAAACTAAGCCATACATCGATGTGACGTCTAATATGAGGTAATGGTAAGGGTTAGTAAATTATACACATGTAGCTGGACCAACATGTGGGGTGAAATTCTCTAGATGCTGGACCAAGGATATAGAGATACATAACTTATCGATTTGCATGTACTACACTAGGAAGAGATTGCTATTACTAGGATTACAGAGTTATTAGCTTATGGGGAGCACGTACACCCTAGTTTCCTTCTCAATTTGATAACAACAACAATTTAAATCTTTTTTACTAATTACTTTCATAATTTCCAAAATTTGTTACACAAATCCCCCCCCCCCCCTTTTACTTGTTTGTCTTAGAAATACATTGGCTAAACAAATATAATCGTTATTGAACTTAAGTCTTAACCATATTCCTCGTGGGATAGACCCCAAGCTACATATTAGGGTTTTTACGTGATAACAATCGTTTATGCTTCTGAAAAGAGGTGTAATTTGAGCGTATCAAATTTTGGCGCCGCTGTCGAGGAATAAGGCTTTGAGATTAAGTTTAATTGCATTATTCAACTTTAGTCAAATATTTCTTAAGTTTACTTTTTTTTTTTGTCTCTCTCAGGATCTTTCTCTAGTGTATGCCAAGTACACGGAGCCACGCAGAACCACTTGGTCCATACGATCCCGAACTTAATAGAACTTTGCAGAGAATGAATAATCAAGGAGTTCCGGTTAACCCTGTTGAGGGAGAGTTAGGTGAAGGTGTTGGATTGCAAACTCCAAGGGTAATTGATGCAAATAATCAGGCTCCAGTTGATAATAGATTGGGAGATACACTGAGGGCACAGGAACCACAAGGACCACGTCTACATGAAAATTTCAGGGTCAACCTTAATATTACCGATTCTGATGGACCTCTTGTCCTACCGCCTCTACCTCAGGGGCATACATTTGTAGTGACTAGTAGCTTGATGCAGATGCTTACAGCGAGGGGCTTGTGTGCAAGGTTGTCAGCGGATGATCCACATGCTCACATAGCCAAACTTAATCATGTCTGCAAAAATTGTATAGGTCGACCGGATTGGGATATGAACGTCATTGGGTTGCGTGTGTTCCCTCTATCATTGACTGGAGATGTTGCTATGTGGTTCAATGAACTCCCTTACAACTCAATCGATACATGGGAGCAGTTGACATAGGCGTTTTTAGCAACATTCTTTCCAGTGTCCAAGAAGTTGAACAAGAAGGATAAACTGAACATCTTTGTAGCATTACCTGGAGAGTCTGTGAGTAGTTTTTGGGATAGGTTCACTGCCTTCATGAGGGGTGTCCCGAATCACCATATTGATGATGAGTCGCTGAAAGAGTACTTCTACCGAGGACAGGATGATAATGGTAAGGCAGTGCTTGATACTATCGCAGGAGGTTTGTACGGTGAATGCACTTTTGCATAAAATATAGAGAAAATGTAGAAGATATCTCGAAATAATAAATTTTGGAGCACTAGAAAGTCAAACACTGGGAGGAGCACATTTGTCGTTCAAGCTACAAATAACCTACCCGCAGGTGAGATTCGCGAGGAGATGGCACAGATGAGAACTAAACTAGGGTTGGTGTTAAAGCATGTGAATGGAGGACCAGAGAAGGTAAATGTTGTGAACTATTTTACTAGAACTCCAACACTGGCAGAGGAGTATTGTTTTGAAGACGATGTTTATGCGGTGAATAAGCAGACGAGGGGTTTCTGACCAAATGCCCAAGGTTCCAACATGGATAATTAGTGCCAAGGTCAGGGAAACCAAGGTTGGAACTATGACAATTACAATCGCGAGGGTTAATATGTTCGGTATGGGAACTTCAGTCGCGACAACAATTAAAACCGAAACAACTATGGCAACATAAATGATCGGGCTGGACCTTATGTTCCTTCTCAAAATTGGGATTCTGCTCCTAGGGAAGCTGGAGGTAATATGTCACGTATTGAGGATATGATGCATAAAATGATGAGGAGGTTTGACGCGACTGATGAGAATGTGAAGGAGATACGAAATGACTTGTCTGGTATTGGTTAAAGAGTTGACGCCCACGCATTGTCGATCAAGCATCTTGAGCTACAGATGACTCAGTTGTCGACTACAGTAAACCCACGTCAACCTGGCACTCTTCCTAGTAATACTATCTAAAATCCAAAGAATGATGGACATTGCATGGCAATCATGACTCGAGGAGGTATGCAGACCATTGATCCACCTATGTCGTGTAGGGTAGAAACTGATGCTAGTAAATATGATGATATGGTTGAGGTGATCGGAGAGACCGAGAATGCGACAGAGGAGGTAACTCAGAAAGTTGTCCCCATACCCAGATCTCCACCTCCTTTCCCACAAAGGTTATTGAAAATAACTGAAGAAAGCAAATACCACTGGTTTATTAGGATGTTGAAGCAACTTTCAATCAATGTTTCGTTGATAGAGGCTTTGGAGCAAATGTCTGGGTATACAAAATTTATGATGGATATGGTGACCAAGAAAAGGGTCATGAGCTTCGAGGATGATGATAGATTACTACATTATAGCGCTATTGCTACTAGGTCCATTGTGCAGAAGAAGGAGGATCCTTGTGCCTTTACTACTCCATGTACCATCGGGTTGTTGCATTTTGCTAAGGCATTGCGTGATCTTGGGGCTAACATTAATCTGATGCCACTGTCTATTTACAAGAAGTTAGGTTTAGGAGATCCAAAACTGACTGCGATACGATTGCTTATGGCCGACAGAACTGTGAAGAGGCCTATAGGTGTGCTCCATGATGTACTAGTGAAAGTGGAGTCGTTCATCTTTTCGACATATTTTGTGATTCTTGACTGCGAGGTTGATTTTGAGGTTCCCATCATTCAGACTAAACAATGAAGAGGCAACTTTCAATATTTGTAGCTCTATGAGGCAAAGTAGTGAGCTCCAATCGGTATAAGTGAAAACCTATAGAGTTGAGACTGTTTTTAAGATCCAGGTTGATGAGAGACTGAGTGTTGAGGCATTAGCAGCGGTTATGATGAACTTCGACAGTGATGGTATTGAAAAGTATGATGAGCTGGTCACCGCACTTGATAAGTGTCAATATCGGTCAAAACCAAAGAAGTTGGAGTTCGACATGAAAAATCGTGAGTCCCCATCCGTACGACTGTCTGTTGAGGAGGCACCAAAATCAGAGCTTACGACTCTACCACCGCATTTAAGGTACCTGTTCTTGGGAAAAGATGATACTTTATTGGTCATTATATGGGCTGATTTGAATAGGCGACAAATAGTGTTTGGTTGCCGTATTGAAGAAGTTCAAGCGAGCCATTGGGTAGACTATTGTGGATATTATTGGGATCCCTCCCGGTATTTGTTCTCATAAAATCCAACTGATGCCAGATCAAAAGCCTAGTATTGAGCACCAAAGAAGATTGAATATGCTTATGCAAGAGGTAGTTAAGAAGGACATCATCAGGTGGTTGGATGCCGGAGTTATTTATCCCATTGCCGATAGTAGTTGGGTGTGTCCGGTACAGTGTGTGCCCAAGAAAGGTGGGATTACTGTGGTTCCTAATGAGAGAAACGAGCTTGTTCTGATGCGGCTCGTGACTGGATAGAGATTCTGCATGGACTATCGGAAGTTAATGCTTGGACAGAAAAGGACCATTTCCCTATGCCATTCATGGATCAGATGTTGAATAGACTAGAGGGTAAATGTTGGTATTGTTTTCTTGACGGTTATTCGGGCTACAATCAGATTTCTATAGCTCCGGAAGACGAAGAGAAGACCACCTTCACTTGCCCTTATGGGACATTCTCCTTCAAACCGATGCCATTTGGGTTGTGCAATGCTCAGCAACCTTCCAGCATTGTATGATGTCAATATTCTCTGATATGGTGGAGGACACTATTGAGGCGTTCATGGATGATTTCTCGGTGGTGGGTGACTCGTTTGATCATTGTTTGGATCATTTGGCCAAGGTACTTAAGAGCTGCGAAGACTGCAATCTAGTGCTCAATTGGGAGAAGTACCATTTTATGATGAAAGAAGGTATAGTTCTAGTTAATCGAATTTCTGAGAATGGCATTGAGGTAGATAAAGCGAAAGTTGAGGTAATAGAAAAACATCCTCCACCTATCTCTATAAAAGGTGTTAGGTGTTTTATTGGGCATGCAGGTTTTTATAAGAGGTTCATAAACAATTTTTCAAAAATTGCACATCCGTTGTGCAAACTACTCGAGAAGGACTGTAAATTCTATTTGATGATGCTTGTCTAAGAACATTTGGAGAGTTGAAGGAGAAGTTAATTACTGCACCTATCATTATTTCACCGAATTAGGGACAACCGTTTGAGGTAATGTGTGATGCGACTGGAGTGGCGCTTGGTGTGGTATTGGGACAGAGGCGAGAGAAAATTCTCCATCCTATTTACTGTGCTAGCAAAGTCATAGTGCATACTGGCCATTCTACATTGACGTGTTTCATAGCGAAAAAGAATACGAAACCTAGGTTAATTAGATGGGTATTGTTGCTACAAGAGTTCGAGTTTGTGGTGAACGCTAGAAAGGGGACAGAAAATCAAGTTGCTGATCACTTGTCCAGATTAGAGGAAGAGGCGATGCTAAAGCTTGGTGATAGGGCTTAAATCAATGATGCTTTCCCGGATGAACAAGTATTGGCTGCTTCTCATGATTTGATTCCTTGGTTCGCAGACTTTGCTTATTATTCAACAATAGATTTGATGCCTCCGGATTTGTCTTCTCACCAAAGGAAAAAGTTTATGCATGATGTGAAGAAGTTCTTTTGGGATGAGCCTTATTTGTATCGTAGTTGTGCCGATGGGATTATTCGTCGTTGTGTGCCAGAGGTCAAGATGATAGGTATACTAGAGGCATGTCATTCATCGCCTGTTGGTGGGCATCATAGTGGTGTTCGGACTGCGCATAAAATTTTGCAGTGTGGGTACTACTGGCCCACCATCCACCAGAATGCTCATGATTTTGCCAAGTCTTCTGACCGTTGCCAAAGAGAAGGAGGAATTTCAAAGAGGCAAGAGCTTCCTATGAATTTGATATTGGTGATTGAATTGTTTGATGTATGGGGCATTGATTTCATGGGTGTATTTGTGAGCTCACATGGGATGAAGTATAATCTTGTTGCGGTTGATTATGTGTCGAAATGGGTGGAAGCAGTTGCGCTCCCCAACAATGAAGGTAAAAGTGTCACCGCATTCTTAAAAAAGAATATCTTCTCCAAATTTGGTACACCTAGGGCAATTATCAGAGATGGAGGTTCCTACTTTTGTAATAAGTTGTTCAAAGCGCTACTTGAGAAATATGGTGTCCGCCACAATGTAGGCACTCCTTACCATACGCAGACTAGTGGGCAAGTTGAAGTGTCCAACAGAGAGATCAAACAGATTTTGGCGAAGACTGTGAATGCCAATAAAACGGTTTGGTCAAGGAAGCTTGATGATGCTCTATGGGCCTATCGCACCACATTCAAGACTCCTATAGGTATGTCTCCCTACCAACTTGTATATGGAAAGTCTTGTCACTTACCGGTAGAGTTAGCGCATGCATAACGCCATGTGGGCGATGAAGAAGCTTAATTTGGATTGGGGAGCTGCATCAAATCAAAGGTTAAATGACTTAAATATGGTTGATGAGTTTCGCCAAAAAGCGTATGAAAGTTCAACCTTGTACAAAGAGAACATGAAGAGGTATCATGATCAACGAATTGAGAAGCGAGAATTTGTTATGGGTGATCTTGTGCTACTATTCAACTCTAGGTTGCGCTCATTTCCAGGCAAACTCATGTCCAAATGGACCGGGCCGTTTTTACTCATGAAGGTGCTGCCCAATGGTGCGGTTGAGCTTCAAAATAGTGAAGGAACAAGGTTCATGGTAAATGGACAAAGGATCAAGATCTATTTGGGAAACGCAGAGAGTGTGCAAGAGGTTGTTGAGGCCTACTATCATGATAAAGTTCGAGTAATCAAGAGGACTGCATCATGCCACGACGTTAAATCAAGCACTGCTTGGGAGGCAACCCAATATATACAATCTTGCCAACTATAGGTTTAGTTTTACGTCTAGTAATTTCTTTGGTTAATTACGTCTTTGTACTCAATTAGATAGGTGCTTTAATTTCTTGGTTAGTGTTGGCTAGATATAGCATAGGGTCCGTGTCTAAAAAGTGTTCAGAAAATGTAAAAAGAATGGCCTAATGGTTGCTACATGTGCAGGTGCGCAAGGCAAAATCTGCAGAAAATGGTCTAGTGTAGAGGTTTACGGATCCCATCGACGGTCCATAGTTCATTCTACAGACCATAAATGGCGTCCGTAGATCCTAGGTAAGTGTCTGAAATTTTACAAAGTGTGAAGGTGATCTATGGTCCCCATCTACGGATCGTAGATTGACCTATGGACCATAAGCGTGGTCTCGTAGGTCCAACCCTAGCTGGACGACCTCTAATTTTTTAAAAAAATATCCTACTTTCAAATCATTTCCTACTTCTTCTAAATCCTCCCTAACCGGTTCTCCACCTCCCAAATCCCTCAGGTCACTCATTCTCACCATCTATACATCATCACCCACACTTAATTCATCCCCCATATTCCCAATTCTCTTTTTTTTTTTCCCTAAATTTCTCTAAACCCCCATTTTTCAAATTTCGGTGTCCTGGTGCGGTGCAAGTAGGTGACTTTTGTTGGTAATATTGGAATCATAGTGTCATCACATAATCACACCACTCCTCATTACTTGTAAGGTAATAGACTTTCCACTCACTTTGAATTTCGGTTAAAAGATTGATTATAGAAAGTCGGGATTTGGGTCTTGACCTTGGGTAGTTAACCATCTATAAATGCATGCTAAATTTGGAGTACTAACACCCTTGGGACAATGGTCAGTGATTTTGTGTAGCTATAGCATAAAATCAGTGCAAATAAATAGTCTATATGTAAGTTTCAACTTAGGGTTCCACATCTTGTCTTGAAGTTATTATAAAATTGCATAATTGGAACCCTTAGAATGACAAACTAGCATAAGTTATGTTTGAATGCATGATTATACTAGGATAATATTGCAATTGGCTTCAAAATGGATTTCAAAATTGACATACATCTGAGACCTGGCACAGACCCCATCTATGAGACCCCGTCTACGGACCGTAAGTCAAGTTACGGACCGTAGATCAGGTCCATAGCTGGAGGCACTTGGCAAATTTCACTAAGTGTGAAAGTACGGATGTGGATTACGGTCCATCTACGGTCCGTAGATCAATCTACTTACCGTTCTTGTCATGACTCGAGAACACCCCCTAATCAGACACGGCGTACTCAACCTCTCAGAGGTCTTATACAAGCCCTTAGCATTCATCATTGCATATATCATAGAAATATAGCGGACAATTAAAACTTTTACTTTGGAAGTTCAACTTCCCTTCATATATGAATAATAGAAACTAACTTTGTCTCAATATACAATCTATACATAGTAGTATAGAAATTGGGAGTTCGCCCTTACACCAATAGGAAGTCTAGAATAGGAAAATACAACGTCTTTCAATATAAGCAAAAGACTAAAAAGCTAGAACATAGGGGTCTTGTCCTCGGACTTGAGGACTCACACACTTCGAGAAGTAAATCCAAGTATCTTGAGAAATAGCCTTGAATCTCCTCAAAGGCCTGAACCTAGATTGTTTGGGAAAAAGGGAAGAAATTATGGGTTAGTACAACTCACGTACTAAGTATGGCTACTATGCATAAAAACCATTAAAACATGCATAAAATGACATTTTAGTTAAACACATGCTTTTTCAAGTAAAAACCCATTATGCACATAAAGTAAACATCATAAGCCAAACCAACATAATATCATCCCAACATGTAAACAAACCAAGCAATACTAGTGCAATGCAAAGGATAGTATCCCATAACCCTATCAAAAGCTAAGTATCACATTAGACAAGCTACTTCATGCATACTTCATAATATCATGTTCATCATAATCATACCATAAGATGAAACCCATCATGTTCATAACATTCATACCTAGCTTACCATACATAA
>JAJOOR010030164.1:0-14604 GCA_036250505.1 Solanum acaule | reverse complement strand
CCTATGTTAATTATTGGACTTGAAAGATCAGTTCATAAGTGCATGTTTTCATGAAGGTAAACACGTCTCATGTTTTGAAAACTATTTCAAGTAATGTAAGAAGTACATTCTTTGTAATGAGTGAATTGAGCACAAAGTTATATTAATTATTTTGGGAATAGTATCGAGCACCGAGTTTTCTTAGAATCTTTTATGATTCGGAAGTTCCATAGAACTACATAGTCAACGTAAGATAGGATAGAATTGATTCTTCATGCGATTACTCACTGCCTCTGAGAAGGCTAATTAGATGGATCCATATTCTCGATATCATCCTATACCCCAGCAAAGTATAGGATGGCCCTGGAAACGTGAGGCGAAATGTTGTATCATTGCTAGGCTCATGGTAATGGTTGTCGGTTAGAGAAACTTTCCACAAGTAAAGTATATTATTTTCATGTTACTTTCATGGTATATCTTATTGTAAAGCTTAAATGGTTTTCACTTCATGTTCATGTATTGATTCAGTTGAGTTACTTTCAGTCATTTAGTTCAGTTATTTTTTTACGCAATCATATTACATACTCGTGCATTCCATATACTGATGTCATTCAACTTGCATCATTTTATGATGCAGATATAGGTGTTCATGATTATCAACAGGCGCTTCGTTGAGATCACTCTACACTCCAGTTATCTTTGGTAAGCCTCCTTGTATTCCAGAGGACTTCATAGTTACTTTCCAGTTAGTAGTTTTGAGGTGTCATGGGTCTTGTCCGTACATCCTTTCTTTATATTATAGGCTTCATAGATAGACAGTTTTGGAGAGTCTCTCAATTTCAGATATTTTATTTAAAACATATGTTTCATACTAAGTATATTCAGCAAAGTTTTGATATTCAATAAACTCTTTTTAAACGTTCATTTCAATCTGATGCTTATGTATGCTAAAGTTAGTCTTCCGCTTGTAGTCAGCGAGGATGAGGGTTCTCTTGGGGACCAACAATGGTTCTTGAGTGTCGGCCACGTCCATGGTGTAGGCTTGGGTCGTGACACCATCTTGCTTATGAGGGACTCAAACTTCATTTCAGTTTTAAGTAGTATTTGGGTGTCGTTGGGTTTTGTCCCGACATCTATCTTGAAATAGTTAGAGGCTTTATAGATGGACAAAATTAGATGTTTTTCATTGTTTCTCATGAAGTTTATTTAACTTATGAATTATGTTAAGTATTTCAAGACTGCATTTTAAAACTCTCCTTGGAATGTTTAAATGCTCATTTATTTAAGCTTCCGCGTATCTTTAAGAATCATGTGAGTCATAGTTAGCCAGACCAAGGGTTCACCTAGGGATGAAAAATGGTTCTCTAGTACCGGTCACATTCAGAGTGTAGGCTCGGATCATGACAAAAGTGAACCCCGCTAAAAACTCGGCTATTGCTTAAGCGACAAGCCCTTCGCTTAAGTTATAGGACTTTCAGAAAAGCGAGGTCTGCATCACCAGAAAACATAGCCAAGTCTTAACACCTAAAGGACCCTCGGGATTCATACGAAACCCCGTAAACACAATCTGCATATGCAACTCAACGTTCCGGACTCTATGGAACCATCAAAACACTAATCTAAGGTCTCGTTGAACCGACATCCATGAAAACCACAAGAAATTAGCACAACACCTAAAATGGCTTTAACAAGATCGGGACCTCTCAAAAATCAACTAAGACCACACCTAGGCCTAAAATCATCCCCCAAATCCAATTTAACTCTTGGAATTCCAATTCAAGCATTCGAACCCCGAATGTTGATCAAAGTCAACCCAAAGGCTAAATTTTCATAATTTCACAACTTAGGACCCAAAATCCACAAAAAGACTCTCAATCTAAAACCGACAACTCTCATAGACAAGATTTCAAATTCCAGAACTAATAGAATTGACGGAATTTCATTCTGACACTCAAAACTCCAAAAGACTCCGAAAACTACTTTTCAACAACTTAGCCTTTCAAAATCAGAAACGTACTCAAGTTCTCAACTTTTTAATTCTAATACTATCTTTCAAAAATTAACATAAAAAGCTCCGCGGTCAATATCAAAAGGGGTAAAATGGTTATTTTATGAAACTTTTCAAAAATGATTGACCAAGTCATTACAAGTAGAATGAGTTAAGGGAGGTAAGTAAGGGTTTACATGGTTGATAGAGTTAGATGGTGGATTTAAATTTAGGAATTTTGTAGGAAGGATTCTTGGGTTGACAATGTGGGTGGTTTTGAGAAGTCATTATGTGATAGAATGGTTAGGCGATGATCGGTTAGGAAAAGGAAATGGTTTTTAGTGTAGGAGTTGGCAGTGGACAAAACTAGAGTGACTTGAGATAGAGTGTATGTAACGACCGGTTCATATCAGTATAGAAAAGCCAATAGGGGAAAATTTTGGGCCAGAAAACTTTTTGGTAGTATCTTGAAATTTCTCAACCTAGTCCAAATTTGGACGAAATCGAAGTCAGTAGGGTCTAGGGAAATCTGGTAACAAATGAGAGATCAAATTATGAATTTGATCATATAAGTAGATAGCTAAGATGTTAAAGAACCCGTACGACTTTATGGAATCAAATTCGGGCCAGTAGAACTCCTGAAAATGATCTTAGTGTGAATGGGTATTTTCTGAGTGTCGTGGGGTGAAGGTGTGTTGTGAATTGGGGGTTTGTAACTCTTAATTTAGCTCTTTGTTTCCATGAAAGCCGCCAAGGCGGGAGTTTTCCGCCAGGGTAGGGCCGCTGTGTCACCCCCCGATCCTACACCCTGGACGTGACCGACACTCGAGAACCATTGTTGGCCCCAAGTGAACCCTTGGCCTGGCTTACTTACTCAGCGGAAGACTTTACTCAAGATAAATATACTTAAAAAGAATAACTGAACTACTCAATAATAACCTAGAATGTAATAAATAACATTCACTGCCAAAGTGGCAACTCAAGTCTTAACTTAACTGAAAAGGGAAAGTGAAGATTCGTAAACTAACATCAACTAACTCTGTCTATGAAGCCTCTAAATAACTGAGATGGATGTCGGGACAAGACCCACGACATCCTAATGAACTAAAATACTGAAAGCAATATGAAGATCCTCCTTAAAGATAAGAGGCTCACCAACTGACTCTCAGTGCTCAACTGGATCAACGAGGCACTGAATAATGATCCTGGTTACCTGTGTATGCATCATAAGATGATGCAGACCAACTAGAATCATTACATTGAATGTATGAGTATGCGAGTTGGAATGCTAAACATAGCTTATGCTTGAAAAGAATCTGAAAGAAACACTTACCTTGGCTTTACTCAACTCTTGAATAACTTAACTCAATATAAAGCAAAAAAACAAATGCAATATACATAAAGCTTTTAAAACAGTATAAAGCAACTTAGTTTTTTAAAGAAATGAAATAGCAAACTCAACTGTACTCGTATAATAAAGTAATATAGTTTCTGTGGGAGATTCTCTAACCTACAACCACCACTATGATCCTAAGTGGTGATACATCGTCTTGCCCACGCTTCCAAAAGTGTCCTACACTTTTCCGTCATATAGAACGCCTTAACTAATTGGATCCACTAGTCTATGCTAAAAATCACTTAAGGAGTCATTTAAAAGGTATGATCTTTTACTACCCATGATGGCTACATGGTTTATGGAGAATTTGAATTATCTGAACTCAAACTCGTCCCCATATCGGTGCTCAATACTAATCCCAAAATATACTTAGTTCATATGTTTGTAAAAAACAAAACACTTTCTTTGGTTTGAGATAATTACTAAAAAACATAGCTTAAAACCTCTCTTGGAAATCGGTGTTTCCCTTTCTTGTTCAAATGTGAAAACATTTTAAACTCTTGGGAATACTTAGTTCCCGTATAATCTTTGAAGAAATGAACTCAACTCTTTCCTCTTTGCTCAACTTTAAACTTAAGTCTTAAAACATAGTTAAAACGTTTGTAAAAGACTTTTTGAAAAACTTTATGAACTTCTCTTGACTTGCTTCTTAACTTCTAGACTTGTCTCTTAACTATCCTTCAATTTAATTATGGATTAAGGGGTTGTGATTTGTGATAGAAAAGATCTCATGATGTTTAGGAGTGTTTTTAGATAGCTAAACATGAGAAAAGATCAAGAAATCACTGTCTAAAAGCAAGTCCGCGACACAGAGATGTATTTATATTTTTGGTCGCGAAAATAATTTTTGAGGTAGACTAATCCGTGACCGCTCCGCGATACGAAGATGAATTTTGCAAATCTCTAGGGCATGTCCACGACGCGAAGATGAATTTTGCGAAACTGGGGGGCAGGTCCGCGACGCGGCCGGGGGCACCAGATTTTTCCCGACTTTTTCCTTCTTCGTTTTCCCAACCCCAAATTGCCTAAACTCGTTTCTTTTCCCAAATTATCTTTAGATTTAGATACCCAACAAATGTATCCAAGAAACTAACTCAAAACAACTCCAAAACTCGACGCAATAATCTCAAGAACTCCTTAATTCAGCCTAATTCAAGAACACAAATCAAGAACATCAGTTTTTCAACCCTTTTTAGGACGAATTTTCACTGAATTAAACATGTTTTGTAGGATTAAATCCTTGGTGAAATCCACAACCTAATCGCACGATCTTGGCGAATCTTGAGCTTTTCTTCTCCTTTCTACTCTTTTCTCTTTTCTCCAAGCCCTAGCGTGAATTTCCAATTGACTAAACTGATCTAATTATGATTTGAACCTAATTAAACTCCAAAAATGGGAATAAAATAATAGGGTATGTAAAAGTTCATAATGCCCTTCTAAAATTCGGATTAGACTTTCCTTAATTGAACAGCCCAACTTCAAATGGCCATATCTCACTCATACGAACTCGGAATCGCGCAAACTTGGCGGCATTGGAAATATTATTCCAAGATCTTTGCTACGATATATGGGAATAAACCTAAATCATCCTGATCTAGGAGTTATGGTCATTTGAAGTTGACCAAAAACCATACTTAACATGACTTAACCCATTTTCCAGATTTTTCATTCTTTCAAAAAAGATGACTATTTCTAATTCTAGCTCTTTTTAGTTGTGGGATGTTACAATATCTCCCCCTTGGGAACATTCATCCTCGAATGAGATTACTCTTACTAGGCTAAGGGTGTAACATCTAACAATTAGCTCAAACACCCAACAATCAAATCTAACACATCAAGTATATCAATTAAAGATTACTAAGAATAGAATTAGTACCTTTGTCTGGAATTTCTCCGGATTCGAAGAGATGTGGATATCTCTTCTTCATATCTTCCTCAGCTTCCTAAGTAGCTTATTCAACAAATTGGTTCCTCCAAAGAACTTTGACTGATGCTACCTCTTTTGTTTTCAACTTGCGAGCTTGGCGATCTAGAATCTGAATAGGAATCTCATCATAGGACAAGCTATCCTTGATCCCAATATCTTCCGTTGGTATAATCAATGAAGGATCGCCCATGCACTTCTTTAACATGGAGATGTGACATACCGGATGAACCGCGGCTAACTCTTGTGGTAGCTCCAACTCATAAGCTACATTACAACCCTTTTCGATATTCTGTAAGGGCCAATATACCGGGGACTAAGCTTCCCCTTCTTAGCAAACCTCATAACACCCTTCATGGGTGAAACTTTCAAGTATACCCAATCATCTACTTCAAACTCTAACTCCTTTCTCCTAACATCAGTGTAGGATTTCTGACGACTCTGCACTGTTTTCAACCTCTCATAAATCACTTTCACCTTCTCCATAGCTTGATGAACTAAATCTGGTCCTATCAACCCAGGTTCACCAATCTCAAACCATCCAATTAGAGATCTGCATCTTCTCCCATAAAGAGCTTTATAAAGAGCCATCTGGATGCTAGAGTGGTAACTATTGTTATACGCAAACTCAATGAGAGGTAAGTGATCATCCCAATTACCCTTGAAATCAATCACACAAGCCCTCGATATAACCTCTAAGGTCTGAATAGTGTGCTCTGCTTGACCATCTGTCTAAGGATGAAAAGCAATACTCAAGTTCACCTTCGAACCTAAACCTTTCTGGAAAGATTTCCATAACTGTGCAGTAAATTGCGCACCTCTATCTGAAATAATTGAAACAGGTACCCCATGAAGTCTAACTACCTCTTGAATATACAACTTAGAATAATCTTCTACCAAATGGGTAGTCTTTACCGGTAAAAAGTGGGCTGATTTCGTCATTCTATCAACAATCACCTAATTAGAATCATGCTGCCTACGAGACCTTGGTAAAGCTATGATGAAATCCATATTAATCATCTCCACTTCCATTTCGGAAGTTCTATATTCTGAGCCAAACCACCGGGCCTTTGGTGCTCTACTTTAACTTGTTGGCAATTTGGACACTTAGCAACAAATTCTGCAATGCCCTTCTTCATACTACTCCACCAATACACTTCTCTCAAGTCACGATACATCTTTGTGGAACCCGGATGAATGGAATATCTGGAGCTATGAGCTTCTTCCATGATCCTCTCTTAGAGTTCATCCACCCTTGGTACACAAAATCTGCCTTGATACCTTAACACCCCATCTCCCCCTTGTTCAAAAGCCGTCACTTTTTGCTTATGAACATTTTCCTTCAATTCAACAAAAATAGGATCTTGGTCTTGCTTCTCTTTTACTGCTGACACTAATGATGATTCAGCCTCATTCATCACCACTACTCCTCCTTCTGTGGAATCCATTTGTCAAACTCCTAACCGTGTAAGTTTATGCACATCTTTCGCTAACTCTCTCTTTTCTTCCTCAACATGGGCGGTACTACCCATACACAACCTACTTAAAGTATCAACAAAAACATTAGCCTTACATGGATGATAAAGAATACGCATGTCATAATCTTTGAGTAATTCTAACCACCTCCTTTGTCTGAGATTAATCTCTTTCTGAGTAAACACATACTGAAGACTCTTGTGATCGGTGAACACATTCACATACACACCATAAAGATAATGGCGCCATATTTTCAAAGAAAATACTACGACAGCCAACTCTAAGTCATGTGTTGGGTAATTCTTCTCATGAACTTTCAACTGTCTGGAGGCATAAGCTATAACTTTGCCATTCTGCATTAGCACACAACCCAAACCAACTCTAGACGCATCACAATAGACCACAAAGCCTTGCGTACCTTCTAGTAAGGTCAATACTGGGGCAGTAGTCAACCTCTTTTTCAATTTCTGAAAGCTTTTCTTGCAAGCTTCAGACCATTGAAACTCCATTGTTTTCTGAGTTAACTTGGTCAAAAGAGACGAAATAGACGAGAATCCAACGACAAACCTTCGATAATATCCAGTCAACCCAAAGAAACTCCTAATTTTCTGAGTGTCAACTCTAATTCCATCACCAAAAACTATGTGGCCCAAGAATGCCACAGACTCAAGCCAAAACTCACATTTAGAGAACTTAGTATATAACTCCTTATCTTTTGAAGTCTGAAGAACTATTCTGAGATGACTAGCATGATCTTCCTGATTCCTCGAATAGATTAGAATGTCATCAATGAACACGATAACAAACATATCTAAATAAGACTTGAATACTTTATTTATAAGGTCCATGAACGTTGCAGGTGCATTAGTTAAACTGAATGACATGACCAGAAACTCATAATGACCATAACGGGTCCTGAATACTGTCTTGGGAAAATCACATTCCCGTACTTTCAATTGATGGTAACCAGATCTAAGGTCTATCTTAGAAAAAACAAGAAGCACCCTGAAGCTGATCGAAAAGATCATCAATTCTCAGAAGAGGATACTTATTCTTGATGGTAACCTTGTTCAACTGATGGTAATCTATACACATCCTAAGAGAACCATCTTTCTTTCTCACAAATAAGATCGGAGATCCCCAAGGTGAGACACTTGGTCAAATAAAGCCTTTATCTAGGAGATATTTCAACTATTTTTCTAGCTCTTTCAACTCTGCTGGTGCCGTTTTATATGGCGGAATAGAGATAGGACGAGTATCTAGAAGAATGTCTATGCCGAAGTCTATTTCTCTCAGGAGGGACTCCGAGTAAATCATCTGGAAAGACTTCTGGAAACTCTTTTACTATAGGAACTGACTGAATAGGAGGTATCTCAACACTAGAGTCATTAACTCAGACTAAGTGATAGACACAACCCTTAGAAACTAACCTTCTAGCCTTAGGGTATGAAATGAAATGACCCTTAGGCACTGGTGAACTACTACTCCACTCTATGACTTGCTCATTAGGAATTCAGAATTGACAACTCGAGTTCTACAATCTATTGATGCATAACAGGCATGAAGCCAGTCCATACCTTGAATGACATCAAAATCTACCATGTCTAACTGAACTAAATCACCTATGGTGTTCTTGTAATTGATGGAAATGACACAATCACGATATACTCGCTCAGATAGAATAGACTCCCCAACAGGTGTAGAAACATAGAAGGGTTCACAAAGTTTCTCAGGAAGAACGTCAAAGTTATTTGCAACATAAGGAGTCACAAAAGATAAACTTGCTCCTGGGTCTAAAAATGCATAAAAATCAAGAGAAAAGACATTGATCATACCAGTGACAATAGAGGCAGTTTGCTCCTCCTCCAGTACCAGAAATAGCTCCTCTAGGTGCAGCCCTGTTTGGTGGAGAAACTGATGAAGATTGGGCTTTATTGCCCTGATTCATACTACCTTGCCGATTCTTGGGGCACTCTTTCATGAAGTGACCCTCTTTTCCACACTTGAAACAACCGGTGGAACCATCGCGACAATTACCTGGGTGAGTTCTACCACACTTAGCACATGCAGGAGCCCAGTTACCTCCTTGTGCTACACTACCTAGATTGGGCAGGTCTAGCTCTAAAATTCTGTGAATTCTGACTATTGTACTCGCCTTTTTTTCTGGGTGCAGGTGCACTAGAAGATGATCGAGCATGTCCTTTCTGCTTATGTTGGAAAGAAGATCGGTTCACATTACTCTTTTGATGCCTGGATTCATTCCTCGATGTCTTAGCCCTCTTATTCTTAAACTCTTCTCTATCTTTCAGCTGGTCCTCCTCAACTTGTTGCACATGGATCATCAGCCTTGATATGCCCATGTAACCTATTAGCATGGCTTCCTTACTTTCCTTACTTGACAGACGAGTCAACCCAACAACGAATAAACTCATCATAATCCTTATGTCAACAACCCTCTCTTTGCTTCTCTTCGCTAACGAGGAAAGAAATGCCTCATGAAGGCACGCTCGACCATAGGCCAGCTCACAATCAGTTACGCGTAAGCATGAGTTAGAAAGAAACTGTATAAAGATGAACTCTATCGCAATAATCTTAAGAACTCCTCAATTCAGCTCAATTCAACAACAAACACAAATTCAAGAATACATACCAAGAACATCAGTTTTTCAACCCTTTTAAGGACAAATTTCGCTAAATTAAACATGTTTGGCGTGTGGGTGAATGAACCCAATGCTATGAAAGTCTCACATACCTTGTAGGATTAAATCCTTGGTGAAATCCACAACCGAATTGAACGATCTTGGCGAATCATGAGCATTTCTTCTCCTTTCTCCTCTTTTCTCTTTTCTCCAAGCCCTAACGTGAATTTCCGACTGACTAGACTGATCTAATTTTGATTTGACCCTAATTAAACTCCAAAAATTGGAATAAAATAATAGGGTATGGAAAAGACCATAATGCCCTTCTAAAATCCGGATTAGACTTTCCTTAATTGAACAGCCCTACC
Source organism: Solanum acaule (assembly GCA_036250505.1). Classification (NCBI taxonomy): domain Eukaryota; kingdom Viridiplantae; phylum Streptophyta; class Magnoliopsida; order Solanales; family Solanaceae; genus Solanum; species Solanum acaule. The sequence continues at coordinate 4,835 of JAJOOR010030164.1, read as the reverse complement.
TCAAATGGGCATATCTCACTCATACAAACTCGGAATCGCGCAAACTCGGCAGCGTTGGAAAGATTATTCCAAGATATTTCCTACGATATCTGGAAACACACCTAAATCATCTTGATCTAGGAGTTATGTTCGTTTGAAGTTGACCAAAATCCATACTTAACATGATTTAACCCATTTTCCAAATTTTTCATTCTTTCCAAAAAGATGACTATTTCTAATTCTAGCTTTTTCTAGTTGTGGGATGTTACACACTATAGCAGGGTGATGACCGCTGTGGCGGGGCAGACGCGACTTAAAGCTAGAAATAAACCCCAAAAATATTTTATTCTGCAATTTTCGACCTTGAGAGCTAAGAAATGAACCCAGGTGTTTTTTTGACACCTTTTTACCATTCTTGAGGCTAATAGTAAGGTTTTCACTCCCCGAATCCATTTTTTGATCCGTAGAACTTAGTTTCTTAGGTAAATATCGAAGGGCAGGGTTTTGATCTGGGATTTATGGTGGTAAAAAGCCCTAAGATGGGTATGGGAATCAAGGGTTTGGACTAGGGTTGATGTTATTGATTATAATCCGGGTATTTAGGGCTTGTTTATTGATCCTCGCATTATTATTATTGTTTGTAGTCCAAGAACAAGAGGAAAGAATCCGGAAGGGGAAGAATCAAGTTTCTTAGGGGATTCAAGCTTTGTTCAAGGTAGGTGATGGTTGTGATTTCATGTTGTGCGATGTATGTTTATACTTGCTTCATTATATTGCATGTATGTATGTGAATGTTGAATTATTGATCACACTAATCGTAAATGAATATGAACGAATAAATATATTCCATGAATTACCTCTTAATTGTATGATTGTGAGAATCTACCTTGTGATTGTGATTGTGATTGTGATTGTAGTATGTTGAATGGTGCGGGTACCACGATCCGGTACACTAACTAATTGGGATCGAATGTCACGTACCGACATAAATATTGGAACGGGTTTCACGATCCGACACACTAACTTGGAACGAGTACTACGATCCGGTACACTAACTGATTGGGTATAGGTTCCATGAGAGGACCAATGACTTGTTATACATATGCGTATTGTTGAGAATGTGGAATTATACATTGATCCTGAAATGATATTGATATTGTATATGTTCAGTGTGTGCATGCTTATGATGTTGTAATGACTTGCTTATATTGCACTTAGTGGGATAGCCGCGTGATCCTACCAGTACACTATGATTTTGTACAGATAATGCACTTGCTCTTTCTTTGTTGAGTATAGGGCATCTTCAAGCGGCTACTGACAGACCTCGTTTAGAATATCAGTGATCGTCATCGAATTCAAGGATGAGCCAATTCATTCGGGCTGCCTTGGGTTCTCTTTCTATTTAATCCATCTTATTCGGACTTAGACTAGTTAATTAGATATTCTTATGTTTAGTTGGATTGTACCCATTTCCTTTATACTTTTTGATTCATTGTTAGAGTTTTGGTACATTGACTTTCAGGTTCTAGACATTTAATTTCGCAATCGTTTGTTAGACTTTTAGAGTATATGGAAACTCTACTTTATTTTTGCATTTAAACCTGCTTCTGTATCTTTATATGCGTATTTTCATGGTTAGTTGAGTTGTAGTAATGGTTCTCCAACAGGAGGGTTAGTGTGGGTGTCAATCACGATGGTATGGGTCGTGACAGTGTATGGGTTCAGGGGTAGAAACACTGGGAGGTAATGGTGGTAATTGAAGGATCGGGGTCCTAAATTGTATCTCCAAGTGCATGTATCTTGATTATTGTGTGATGTTATGTGGTGGATTTTGATCAATCGATGATGCCTACCAATATGTTTTGTTTGTACTGATATTACTCTTACTATGCCACTTGACATAGTATGGTTGCAGGATTAGTGATGTTTCTTAGATGAAGGCAAAAATGATCATTTGACAACCTTTACTCATGATGTTCCTTATGGTGAGAGATGTGTCCTAATTTATAAATTGTACCCTCTTAGAAAATTCTTGTACTTGTTTTGATTAGTTCCTTGAGAGGAATCAATGTATTTCTCAAACGTACTTATTGTAAATAAATTCAGGACTATTTTTGTATTTAAATAGGGTGATTAGTTTATATTTTATTAACTATTGCATTTCAATTTTCAATTTGCATTTCAAGTTCAATTTGGTGTATCGGCTATGAGAAATTCTTTGTTTCACCCGTCAAACTCATCCAGAAAATCAAAAGTGCAAATAGATCATAAAATATGTTGTAGATTTGCCAAAACGTCAAATCAGGGGCGGAGCCACGTGGGCTCAAGGGTGTCCAATTGGACACCCTTCGTCGAAAAATTATATTATAAATACACGTAAAAATTTGACTTTATATTGGTATATATAGAATTTGGACCCCCTGAAATAACAAAGTGATGCGCAGTGGAGTTGGCAATAGCCTGTGCAATACTACTTTTTGTCCCGGTTCGATTCCCCGCAGGGTTGTTTTCTTTTTCTGTAATTATTTTGACTTCTTGAATTCAATTAAGTAAATAAACATGTCTAATTTTAACATAAAAGTTCAATAGCTTGATGGTTAATAGTATCATGAAGGTCTCCAAGACCCAAGTTCGAATCCCTCCTCTACTAACTATTTTTTTCAGTTAAAATTAAATTATTTTAATACATTTTCCTTGTAGAATAAGATTTCCTTGAATTTAATACTTTTTCTTGTGGATTTCTTTCAATTAAAATTGAATTATTTCCTTAAATTTTAATACCTTTTCCTTATGGAATAAGATTTCCTTAAATTTTAATACTTTTCCCTTATGGAATAAGGTTTTCTTTCTCTATAAATAGGACACTCATTTACCCAAATATCACAATATTATTAAGAATAGAATCTCAATAATTCTCTCTCTGTTTTTTCTTCTCGTTCTCTTATTTTATAACAAAAATAACCAACTTAATATTTTAGTTTCAAGTTTCAATAGACATGACGAATTATTATAATAGAGTACCAAAAAAAAGTTCGACTTCTCTAAGTCAACCAAATAAAGAAACAACGGTAGATCAATTAGAGATGTTGTCACATTCTTCTCAAAAACAAAGCATTGATTTAAATACTCTAAAAATGACTTGCAAAATCGAATGGATGATGAGTTTTTAGACGGTTGTATAGTGTCTTATGTAGAAAAGAAAGTATTTCGTACTATTTCTAATGAGTCTATTATAAAAACGTTTCAGGATATGAAACCTCGTCGAGTACAATTGTAATAATATATTTAAATTATGTTTTCAATAGTAGTTTATTTTCTTTATGTTAGTTTTGAATTATACACTTGTAATTTTATTAAAAATATTCCTATATTTAATTAAATATTGCTTAACTTGATTATTTGTTTTGGTAATTTAAATCGTCGTTTTTAAAAAAAATAAATTACTATTAAAAGTTTGGACACCCTTCATTAAATTCCTGGCTATGTCACTGCGTCAAATCACTAATTCAAAGTATTCTATCAAATATTTACCATAAACTCTAATTTTATCTTTTACTTTTTAGTCCTTTATCATTTCAGATAGTGTATTCATACTTACAAGGTTGTATTTTACTTCTAATCTCTCTTCTAGTAATTGGTATTTTCCACATTTATAAACTTACTAGTTTTTTGACACGTCGTTGCACGTGATTATCAATTCAGAAAATTTAGGTGAAGATTTGAATAATAAGCTTTGCATAAAATAATATTGCAGATTCTTTTGTGTATGTTCAATGTGGATCATCATATGTATCTCTTATTCACACGAACCTATGAAGATGGTCAATGAAAATTTTTATTAGTTAAATGCAATAATGTATATATTTATTTCAATTTGATGAAGTTCCATCATGTAATTAGTCGTATCTCACAAATATTACCTTATAGACGATATTTGGTGTGTATTTTTCTTGTCATCTATCCAGATGTGATTTGCACGTGTATTCCACTTAATCTGTTTAGATGTCATATGAACATGTGGAGAACAACTACATTTTATTTTTTAGAACTATTTTTGTAATTTTTATTTTATGAGTTATAACATAATAGATGACGTTCTTTTTGTTGGCTCACATATTTGACTTTTCGATAGATTGTGTATATAAATCAATGATAGTTATCTGACTATCCATAATTAATTGAGAAAAGTTCCTTTTTTTACCCAAAAAACTAAATATTAAAATTAAAAATTATATTCTATCTATGAAATCATATATATAATCACTTGTTTATCTTACACCCAACAAAGATATAGTTCATATACTTGTAAACAATTTTCAATTTATTCAACCAAGTATGATTCATCCAAGGAAAAATAACACCGTGTTATCACATATATAGGGGCGGTATAATAATCTGAAAAATTATTGGTCAAAAGTTTATATAAGGAAATATGAAACATAGAAATAATTAATGCAAGAACTATGAAAATTCATAATATTATAACTAAAGAGTGTAAAAGAGTGTGAATAAATTTGGAATAATTAGTAATAACTAAGAGAATTTATAATGTTACAACTACATTATTATAGATGAATTTCTAATAAATTTTATACTTTTATAGTTATTATATTTTAATTTAGTGTAGGGACAAATTGAAAATGTTTATTCCATATTACTAAATATAAAATTTATTTTGTTAATGATAAATTTTAAATGATTCATATATATTCACATATTTTCACATATATTGTGAGTTATTTTTCTTAAAAAAAGGAACTTGGAAAATTTTAAAATAATATATTTTGAAGTTAGAAGATCTTGTTAACTTGATAATATATATATATATATATATATATATATATATATATATATTT
>JAJOOR010030163.1:0-13125 GCA_036250505.1 Solanum acaule | reverse complement strand
CCTCCACCTCGTTACAATTGGAATATTATTGAGTATCCACCTCGTTATAGTTGGAATATTATCGAGCATCCACCTCGTTACAGTCGGAATGTTATCGAGCATCCACCTCGTTGCAATTGGAATATTATCGAGCCTCCACCTTGTTACAGTTGGAATATTATCGAGCCTCCACCTCGTTACAATTGGAATATTATTGAGTATCCACCTCGTTATAGTTGGAATATTATCGAGCATCCACCTCGTTACAGTCGGAATGTTATCGAGCATCCACCTCGTTGCAATTGGAATATTATCGAGCCTCCACCTTGTTACAGTTGGAATATTATCGAGCCTCCACCTCGTTACAATTGGAATATTATTGAGTATCCACCTCGTTATAGTTGGAATATTATCGAGCATCCACCTCGTTACAGTCGGAATGTTATCGAGCATCCACCTCGTTGCAATTGGAATATTATCGAGCCTCCACCTTGTTACAGTTGGAATATTATCGAGCCTCCACCTCGTTACAATTGGAATATTATTGAGTATCCACCTCGTTATAGTTGGAATATTATCGAGCATCCACCTCGTTACAGTCGGAATGTTATCGAGCATCCACCTCGTTGCAATTGGAATATTATCGAGCCTCCACCTCGTTACAGTTGGAATATTATCGAGCCTCCACCTCGTTACAGTTGGAATATTATCGAGCCTCCACCTCATTACAATTGGAATATTATCGAGCCATCCACCTCGTTACAGTTGGAATATTATCGAGCCATCTACCTCGTTACAGGTGGACAATCATTGAGCATCCATCTCGTTACAGTTGGAATATTATCGAGCCTCCACCTTGTTACACTTGGAATATTATCGAGCCATCCACCTCGTTACAGTTGGAATATTATCGAGCCATCCACCTCGTTGCAGTTGGATAATCATCGAGCATCCACCTCGTTACAATTGAAATATTATAGAGCATCCACCTCATTACAATTGGAATATTATCGAGCTATCCGCCTCGTTACAATTGAAATATTATCGAGCCTCCACCTCGTTACAGTTGTAATATTATCGAGCCATCCACCTCGTTTGAGTTGGAATATTATCGAGCCATCCACCTCGTTTGAGTTGGAATATTATCGAGCCATCCACCTCGTTATAGTTGAAATATTATCGAGTCATCCATCTCGTTACAGTTGAAATATTATCGAGTCATCTACCTCGTTACAGTTGGATTATTATCGAGTCATCCACCTCGTTACAGTTGGATCATTATCAAGCCATATGGCTCGTTGCAGAAATCATCGGAGTTTGCCATGTACAAAGTAAGCAATTACATCTCCAAATCCTTAACAAGTCATGAGTTGTAATGCGCATACGATTTTCAAGAAAACATCATCTGTATTTTCAAGGGAGCATTATCTTCATGCATCACAAGAAAATCAACATCGGCTGCATCATTTTCATTGAAAGAACAACATCAAGAGAATCATCAACAACGATATCAAGAGAACTATCAACATATTACATCAGCCTATTTTATTACTTTGACATCAAATGAAGAGTACATTGAAGATTATATTGCAAATACGAAATATAAGTTTTATTTGCTTTAAGTCAAACTGGAAGAAGATGACGTCAAATGTTCTAAAAGAACAATTAGGTGTCAACACGGTAAAAGACACTATATCCCCATCTGAATTATATTTTTATGCTAATGAGTTTTATCTTAGTCTTTGTCGAGAGCATCCAAGAGGATGAATTCTCAAAAAACAAACCACAGGTGCGGACAACATCAAAAGGGATGCAGCACAACGTGGAACTTTTTCTTAGCAGCGAATTGGGACATAGTTCAAAGAGGAATACCAAAATCTTAGGATGCGAGTTGAGGAGCGACTTCCACCACAATCAAACCACACCCCTATCAGAAGGCATGTGGGTTTTCTTTAGGTTTATCGATTTCAGTTTCGCATATGGAAAATTTAGGTGTTCACTGGGGGAGACTTTCCAATCCGAGTGACAATGCACCACGAGCTTTGGAAATTATGTCCATGTAAGTTCTTAATTATGGGTGTGAAGGGACCCACATTCATGGCTAAGAGGTTGAAAACCTCTTTTTCATACTCGATTGATTTGTTACTCTTCCAGAACCAAAGGTCATCTAGCATACTAGATTTCCTTTTCAACCGATCGAGTCAAACTACAAACAGCTTGATTCCTTAAGTTGAGGGATATGTAGGCAGACTCAATGTTGAAAACTCGGGTGTATTCCAACAATCTCTGTCAAATCTTAGTCTCGAGCATTCTGATTTCTTCATAATTTGATATCGGGATAGCTTTGAATTCTTTCAAAATTGTGCGTGAAATCAAGCGTATGGAACTATAAGTGGCCTGAGTTCTCATATGACATGAGATATGTAGGAAATCCATCTTGGGGATTCGACCATAACTCCTAAAGTCCCTACCAAAAGCCCTTTTTCTGAAGGATGAATATGTGGTCGGTCAAAATTAGATTCATCAATTTCATTTGCCTCGAATTTATTTCATCAATCCAAGTCAAACGAGGGACAGTTGTTGACATCTAATTTTGGACCTCCACAATATAAATTAATCATTTCGAGCTTCTTCAATTTCAATCGATTTAAAATAATTAGTTTTATAAAATTTCCAAAAATAATAATATAGATTACAAGTTATTTTAAATAATTTTGTCACTTTTTTACATTTTTTAAAATAATATGTATGCTTTAGATAATTATGTATATAATTAGTATATTTTATAAATATTCAAAAATCGTCTAAAAAAAGATTTGGTTTATTTGAATACTTGGTTATTTGTTTAATTATTCAATAGTTTATATTTTTGAGTTAATTAGTTCGTAATTAAGTTGATTATTTTATTTCGTTAGAATTAAGAAGCTCATTAATTAATTTACATTGATTCGTCTTATTTTAATTTTGGCCAATTTCAACCAAGTGCTTCAATTTGATCGAAATTGCAATTTTACGTGGTTATTTTCTTAATTCAAATCGACCACATTCTTGGTTATATTTTTGGACCCAAATCTTTCAATCCAAATTCCTTTACTTCCAATTCCCAATTCTTAGCAGCAACCCAATTCAATTTCCCAAGCCCAACTCTAATAGAAACCCATCAGAAAGCAACAACAATACATACATTAATTCCAAAATAACCCAAAACCGATCAACCCTTGTTACTCTTCTTCTTCGCGAGAACCAGATGCGAAACCTAGAAAGAACAGCAACGAACCAATGTGAACCCAACCCAAAATTGCGAGCAGCAGCCTATCACGAGATCCAGCGACTCGAGTCCAACATCGCAACGTGTCTCTCTTCGTATGCAAACGTTCGAGAATGGTATAGGTGTCAAAATCTTAACGCCTACTTCGTTCTTTGCTCACAATCGGCGGTCCTCCTTTCAAATCCATTGAGAATGGTACGAATTCCAGCTGTTGGAACCTTATCTTCTAAGAGGATTTCGAATTTCAATTTTTTTGAAAGTCATCCAAATACTTCCGTTTCCCCCCTCAAATCAGCCCTAGTCTCCCTCTATATGAACTCTTTTCTTTTTTAGTGTGAAAGGTGGGAGACAGTGAAAGGAAAAAACACAAGAAGAAATTGAAAATTCAATAATAGATAGGAAAAACAAAAGTAGATTTAGGGCGATAACTCTTATATATAACTAAAGTTTGTGAGTTCATTGCTTTGGAGTTCAAGCTTTCGTCGGAATTCTTTGTTGCTAGTGGTGGAATCATTTCCGGCAACTCAAGTTCCAGTTCGCTTCCCCAAAAAAGGTATATAATCCCGTTCTTCTTATGGTCTTATTCTTAATCTGAGTTTTGTTTTGTTTGTTTAGTTGGTTGTATTGTTCTATAGTTCAGCAAGGATAGGGTTCCCTTGTGTGATTGAGATTTTTGTCTTTCGCTGGTTTAATATGATAAGTGTGTATGTGTGGACAAAGAATGTATTTTGATACTGTTTGTTGCCTAAGATTGGTTATTCTTCAAACTATTTTACTCTTCTTAGCCTATTTCTGGTCATGGTGAATTTGTAACAACATTTAGTATTCGATGTCATATTCTTTATTCTTTCACATCAACTTGGATGAATGAATCAAGACTTCAAGATTTTGAGTTCATTTACACTCTGTTTGGATCATTGTTACCCATTGTTCTGTATTGTATCGTTATTACACCTATAATGTTTGTTTTGATTGTTACTTAAAATGTATTGTATTGTATTGTTAAATTTCGTTGTTACGTAACAATGAAAACCCCTATTTTATGGAACAACCGATTTGGTGTGTTCCCTTTGTTACTTAATTTCTTTTTCCAATTATATCTTTATAGAATATTTCAAAATACTATTTTGTCCTTTACCTTATATTATTTAATTCTAGTCAAACCTTCTACCCTAAAATAATTAAGGATATTTTAGTAAATTTATAAATTACAAGACAGTACGATACAATTAAACCAAACAATTAAAATGTTATTAAACAACAACAAACAATACAATCTAGTCAAACATTGTATTTACCATACAATACAGTGCAATAGAGTACAATATAATACAATACATTATAAAACAATGGATAACAATGATCCAAACAGAGTGTTACTATTGTTATGCCGTAAGTTTTTACTATCTATAGAAAAATCACTTTTTGAAATGTTCTAAGTTTAAAACAATTTGAGAAAAATACTTAGAAAAGAGTTGCCAGTTAATTTTTTAAAGAAATTAAGAAAGCTTAATTTAAAAAGGCTTTAACAGATAAACATTTAAAAACTTAGAGAAAATGGGTAAGAAGTTCTTATTTCTACTCTAAGAAGGTATTAGCACTTAAAGTAGCCGCTAACATGCGGTTATCCTACGACTTGACTAAAATGATTTTTTGACTAATTCTTTGGGAAAATGATTTAACATAAAAAATAATAATTTATAATATTTGATTAACTTTGAGAAAATAATTAAATAAATGACACATTTTATATTATTTTATTTTTTACAGAAAGGGATCCAAAATGGAACATTTGACTCGAAATACAAGTGATTAGAATATTAATAAGACTAGATTAATTAGCATTTATTTAATTCATTTTGAAATAATAATTTAAACCAATTTAATAAATTAAAGCATGAAAATCATTTTAAATTAATTGACTAACCTTTTTGAGAAAATGACTAAGTAAGTATATATATTTTTTTTAATTAATTGAAAAGGTTTTGACTAACATTTTTAAAGTTTATTTGAAAAAAATACTTTATCTTAAAAACAATTTTAAAATGAATAAAATGTGATTAAGTGAAAAGAATTAAAGAAATCTCTTTTTAAGAACAAAAGGTTTAACTTAATTGAAGATATAAAATTTTGACCAATATACTTGATTAATAAAATAAATAAACACAAAATAAAAGAAGAAACGTATTAAAATTAAACAAACACAAAAAAATAACTTATCTTTTGGGGAATCTAATTAAGTTAATTAAAATATTTTATGGTTAGAGTTAAATAAATTTAGTCAAGCATAATCAAAACAATTAGAGGAGTAAAAGAGATAAGGAGATTGGGCCCCTTGGGCCAATTTCGCTGCAAATTTTTGGGCTTCAACCCAATTCCCATTTTTGCATATACACTGGATGTATATCAGTGTATATGAGCGTATATATCAGCTCTTTCCATGTATTTATTGCATCCGAACACCTTTATTTTCGTTTCAACCTTGTATTTCGACATTTTGACCCATATATTAATGTATACTGCTGTATACAACATGCATAAAACTCATTTTTGATGTTTTGGAGACTTGTGTTTCAATTTTCAGCCTGTATGTCTTCTTCCAAGGACCTGTTCATCGGCGTCTTTTCTTGCTTTGGGTGAAGATTCGAGATATAATACAATTGGGCTTCCATGGCCTAATCGGAATGCAAACGAGGAAGTATTGGAGTCCAAATGGGACTCCACCAAATCACATGCATTGCAACAAACAATGATGCATCAATATTAAATTCAAACAGAGTATATGTAAATGAAACTCAACTAAAAAATGAACAAAACATAGGCAAAATTAACATAGACAAGAGTCATTCACAAAGAATGGAGTTTAAAAGATCATAACCACAACCAAATGAAGAAAATATAAAACAAATGCACTTAGCTTAAAATCAACTCATTTAATAAGATAGGATTTCCAAAATGCTAAAAAAAATAAAATCCAAACCACCTGGGATCAACCACACTTGTTAAAAAATGGATAGAAAAAAAATCCACCAAGCAGATTAAATTATGGAATCTGAAACTAATAAGAACTACTCCTAAAAATAAAGAACATGGGAAGCTAGACTAGGAAATCAAGCCACTAAAACCAATAACATTGTCAAAGATCATATGATATGTATTGAAGGGAAAAGAGAACTTAACAACTTATTCTCAAACTAAGTCATATGGGGAAAATAGTAAACAATTTCTTCATGCTTCAGCAAACAATAAATAAGGTTCAAACAAGAATGTAGACAATTCAAAAATATTGAACCACAAATGATCAACTACAAGGCTCTGAATTAGAAAGAAAAGAACAAACAAAATTCTTGAGAGAAAATGGGCCCTTAGCCTAAGACACATAATTAACTGAACAAACACATATCAAGACAGTGACTCAATAGCATGAGCATGATTCAATCTAAGAGAAAATAGAATTAAGAACTATTGAACAGGCTCCAAAAGAGAACAACTGGGAACCTAAACATGAAACAATAATTAAAAAAAACTAAAAGGCTAGGAGATCACCTTTTCCTGGGCAGCGAGACCGAGACTCGGGTTCGAAGCGATTCCACCACCACCAATGAACTCCGATGGTTTCAAAAGGAAAACTTATAACTCAAAAGCGAAACTTTTTTGACTATAGTAACCAATTTTTTATGAAGCTATGTTTCTATCTTTTTTTGTTCGTTTTCGAGTGTAATTCTTTCCGATTTCTGTATTTATTTCTTGCTTCTTTGATTTCGTAAACTAAATTTTCTGCTAAAAAAATGTCTCTTCAACAATGAAGAAGAAAAGGAGTTTATATAGGAGGAAATTTAGGGTTGAATTAGGGGGGAACGGTCGAAGTTTCGAATTTGAAATTCGAATTCATATGCCTTTTTCGAGGCAATAGTGGGAGCTATGGGAAATTTCTGAATAGGGAACGGTGACCTGATTTCTGGATTCTCGCAATTTGCAGGTCACTTCGCTGGATTTCTGGGGAAGAAGACGTTGGTTTGCAGGGATGAGATCGGGTATGCTGCGTATGTATGTATTGTTGTGCTGGGCTAGGCTATTTTGGTGGTAAATTGGTGGGCTTTTTTTTTGGTGTTGGGTCTGAGTTTCCTGGAAATTGAATAGTGGAAATGGGCCAAAGAGATAGCCAATTTACTTCAATAAATGGTCCATTGAATTGCAATTGTGGCCAATTGAATTTATTTAGAATATTTGGCTAGTAATTAAATAAGACAAATTAATATAATTAACTAACGAGCTTCTTAATCTCAACGAAATAAAATAATAAACTTATGAAACTTTAAATGACTCAAAATTTGAACCATAATTTAAACTAAGCTAATTTAGTAAAATACTTACGTAAAACGTGAAATCTTTTGTGATGGCTTTCGAATATTTATAAAATATACTAATTATAGACATAACTATAAAGACATATTTGTTATTTTAAAAATTATAAATTGAAAAAATTACATAAAAATAACTTGAAAATATTTTGGATTTCATAAAACTCATTAATTCAAAGTTATATCCATCTCTTTTAAAATAAACTAATTTAATAAAATATATATAAAAAAAGAAATCATTTTTGAGATGATTTTCTAATATTCATAAAATGTAGTAAATATATACAACATAAATTATTTTAAAATTAGAATAATGACAAATTTCGTTCAAACTAACTCGCAAACTATTAATTATTTTAAATTGTTTGGAATTTAAGAAGCTCGATGATTAATTTAAATTGTGGAGGGCCAAAATTGGGTGTCAACAGCTGTCCCTCGTTTGACTTTGATTGATGAAAGAAATTCGAGGCAAATGAATTGACCAATCCAATTTTGACTAACCACATCTTCATCTTTAGGAAAAGGATTTTGGTACGAACTTTAAGAATTATGGCCGAACCCCGGTATCGGGTTTCCAACATATCTCAGGCTATATGAGAGTTTAGTCCACTTGTAGTTCCACACGCTTGATTTAATGTACGATTTTGAAGGAACTCAAAAGTCATCCCAATATCGAATTATGAAGAGACCGGGACGGTTGGAAATAAGATTTAAGAGCGAATGTTGGAGTACAACCGAGTTTTCAACATTGGGCCCGCATACATATCCTTAGACCTCAGGAATCAGGCTATTTGTAGTTTGACTCGATCGGTTGAAAAGGAAATCTATTATGCAAGATAACCTTTGGTTCTGGGGGAGTGGCTAGTAAGTCGAGTATGAAAAAGAGGCATGCAATCTCTTAGCCATGAATGTAGAGCTCTTCACATCCATAAGTAAGAACTTACATGGACATAATTTTCAAAGCTCTTGGTGCATTGTCACTCGGATTGGAAGTTGCTCCTGGTGAAAAATTAAAATTTTCCGGATACGAATCGAAATCGATAAACCTAAAGAAAAACCCACATGCTTTCCGATATGGGTGTGGTTTGATTGTGGTGGAAGTCGCTCTTCTGCTCGCATCCTAAGAGTTTGATACTCCTCTTCGGACTATGTCCCATTTCACTGCTAAGAAAAAGTTCCACGTTGTGCTGCATCTTTTTTGATGTCATCCGCACCTGTGGTTTGTTTTTGAGAATTCATCCTCTCGGATGCTCTCGACAAAGACTGAGATAAAATTCATTAGCATAAAAAATGCAATTCAAATGGGGAGATAGTGTCTTTTACCGTGTTGACACTTAATTACTCTCCTTGAACAGTTGACATCAGCTTCCCCCAATTTGACGTAGAGTAAATAAGCTTGTATTTCATGTTTACAATATAATCTTCAATGTATTCTTCCTTTGATGTTGAAGTAATAAAATAGGCGTATGTAATATGTCGATAGTTCTCTTGATGTCGTTGTTGATGGTTCTCTTAATGTTGTTCTTACAAATGGAAAATGATGCAGCTGATGTTGATTTTCTTGCGATGTATGACTTCTTTCCCGTGATGCATGATTTTTTTAAGATTATATTTTCTCTTTTTTTTTTGCGATGCATGACTTTTCCGTGATGCATGAATCTTTTGTAGCGATGCATGAATATTTTCCCTGCTATGCATGACTATTTCTCCTGCAATGCATGAATCTTTTTCCTGTGATGCATGAATCTTTTCCAGCGATGCATGATTTTCCCGCGATGCATGAATCTTCTCCAGCGATGCATGATCTTTCTCTTGCTATGCATGACTTCTTCCTCTTGCTATGCATGATTTTTTTTCCAGCAATGCATGGTTTTCCCGCGATGCATGAATCTTTCTATTGCTATGCATGACTTTTTCCTCTTGCTATGCATGGTTTTTTTTTCCAACGATGCATGAATCTTTCTCTTACTATTCATGACTTCTTCCTCTTGCTATGCATGAATCTTCCTCTTGCTATACATGACTTCTTCCTCTTGCTATGCATGAATCTTCCTTTTGCTATGCATGACTTCTTTCTCTTGCTATGCATGAAGATAGTGATGATGCCTCCCGATATCAAATGAAGATAATGCTTCACCGAGTAATGTAGGTGATCTTTTAGGTATCTTATGGTGGCGGTATTGTCTTTTTGACAATACAATAAAAATGACCCTCGGAGTAGTGGTATCATCTCATTTGACAATACGATATAAATGACTCTCTGGGTAGGAATATTATCATATCTGAAAATATGATGCAGATTACTTCCTCTGAGTATTTTTAGTTGTTGGAAAACAATATAATTTCTCTCCTTGGGGTTTCCATTTGCTCCATCTCCGAACATAATCGTGTGTTCATTATGGACCTTGCCTTGCTGAGAATTTGAATGAAATAATGTTACTCATATCCCCAATTCTTTGGTATAAGAAGTGTAAAGCTTTTCCTGCATCCACAAAAAAATTATCAATTTCGAGGAGCTCCTCGTCTTTTGACTTCTCTATATTCGTTGAATGGAGGAATATGATGATCTTGAGGCAAACTTATAAACCTGCATCCACAAAATTTTTTTTAGTTTAAGGTGAATTGATCTGTGTCGATTCCTTCGGTTGTCTGCTCCTTGTCTGGCTATCTCCGGTTGATTTCTCCGATCTCCCGCTTCTTGATAGACAAAACATTTTTTTTTGCGAAATAATTTAGACACGAAAGAAAAGTTTTAAGGAAAATAGATTTTCAAAAAGTAATATTTAGGAAAAAGTCACTGCCATGTATCATGTCACGTCAAGCTTAATGAACGCCTTAAGAGTTGATGCTTCGAGGTCTATTTGATTATTTGCTGGGAAGTATTCAAGGTTGTTCTTAACTGTTGATGAACTCTAATGAAATTTTTTGGAGTCATCCTCAAAAATTTCTGTCCCAGTTAACTGTCTTGGTGTATCTTGAACTGTTGATGATCAAGTTACGAAATTTTTGAGATCTTCTCAAAAATTCTATCCCAGTTGCCAATCTCAAAGTAACTTCAGTCCTTAGTTTGTTGGAAAGATCTTCTTCTTGAGAATTTTTGAGTCCCTCTAAAAAATTCTGTCCCAGTTTCTATTATGAAGAAAAATAGAAATCTTACGGGAGATATGATCGAGCCGTTGTGGCACCTACGTATCCTGTTGAGGCAGGAATCAGGTCAAACGTAGTTCCCCTCTCAAGGATTACAAAACTGAGAAATTTAAATAAGGAACCGACCAAGGCCGACATAGGCCACCTATGTATCTCATTCTTGAGAATTCAGGTCGAACGTAGTTCAAAAACAAAAGAAAATAATAAAGGGGGTAAAAAGGGTGACCTTGGCCGATATAGGCCGCCTACGTATCTCATTCTTGAGAATTCAGGTCGGACGTAGTTCATTACAAGAGGGATAAAGTTCTAAACAAAGCGATTACAAGCAAATGGAACTATTACAAAGAAATGACAGGAATATCAACTAAAGCTTCCACTACTACAAAAAGGGAATTTAGCGGCAATAAAAAATGGCTTTAGCGGCTAAACTAATGGTTGTTATAAATTATACCGGCAAATGTACTTTAGTTGGCAATGTTGGGGTCGGCAAAGGCTTTACCAGCCATTTTGGAAAATGCTGGTAAATGGCATTATCAATTGCCGTTAAAAATCATTAGTTATAACAACAATTGTTTGCGGCAATATTTTTGGCTGCTAAATCTATTTTATATCAACTAACTATGGTGTTTTAGTGTCCTTTTTTATAGCTGATAAATTCAAATAAAATTGCCGCTAAAAGCCAGTAGTTTTGATGGCAATTGTTTTGTTGAAATCAATGGCTACAATATCCCTTATGAAAACTTCTTAATGTCCCCCCGGCCCTTTAGCATCCATTTTTATGATTGATAAATTTAATTAAATTGATGATAAATAACATAAATTTTAACGGAAATTGCTTAGCCACCATTATAATAACTAATATATATCCAGAAATCCAACAATATTGTTCGTAAAAAGAAAATCTCTTAGTAACAATAAAGATTTGCAAATGAAAAAAGACATATGACTGTTAATTCATGAAATAAAATATATGTCACTATATCTAGACAAACAAAAGGAATTACTATTCCAAAATATTAATGTCACAACTTTAAAATAAACGTATATTGTGTGTACTAGTGTAACCAATTCTATCGAATAATGTTGTCAAATAATTTGTGCATTTTTTCTTCATATTAAATCATCCACAAAATTTTTGAACTTTAGATCGTATGACCTGAAATAATAAAATAAATGTGTCAAAAGATGAAATGTAATGAATAAAAAATTGCGAGTAGTGTGAACAATCTAATAATAACAAGCAAGAAGCATCTGGCAACAAGAAATTTTTCTTTTTTTTCATAGTCTCACAACTATGTTATCTTAATCCTTGGCAAAAGGCTGGGAATGTAAAAGGACGTGGAGAAAATGCTACAGTTGAAATTCATAATAATGTGCTACTTTGATCATTGCATGGATGTCAAATTGGGGCAGCAAATACCTCAAAACAAAGGTGTTACAAATAAGAAACCTGGTATGACATTGGCAGTTATAACTCACGTTGAAAAATCTTTTGGTGCTCAGGTTCACGATGTAGTTGCATCACAAGTCACTTCCGATCATTTTAACTTGCAAATCTGTCTAGCAATCTGTCTAAAGGAATTGAACTCACAAATTTGTCAAGAAATCTGAAAAAACAACTTGCTAGTTCAATTGTTGGAAGGATTTGCCAAAACAGAGGCATGGAACAGTGCTTAAAGAAGCCATGGTTACAGCTCTTGATCGAGCATTAGTCGATGTAACTGGGCAGCAACTAATTGTTGATAATGCAGATGCTACAGTGAAGTTTAAACATATGCAACTGAGCGAGAAGGAACTGTAGATACTATCGAGAAGGAGATGCAACTTGATTAGATGAAATTGATCATTGCTAGTAATGCGCATAAGCTGAATCCAAATAGCAATCACTCACAAGCTTGTCGATTCTTAAACGATTGAAAGCTAAATGAGTATTTGTATATACCCTACACAACGATCCCTTAAGTTCATATCTAGGTTCCAAACCTATAATCGACAAATATTGAGCTAAGTATATAGGTTAAGAAGATCAACCTACATGATTTTTAAAACAAGTAGTTATATAAACCAGCAAAGCACACATTAAGCTTCTATATGCATTTATTTTAAATATTCAAAGACTAGTAACACACAAATGAGTAAGATGAGTTCGTTCATATTGGCATGATTCTAGCACGCAAGCCGCTAGCAACAAGCATGAATAATTATGATCAGCTTGACGCATAATGAAATACTTATATCTCATGGTATTTTACACTAAATTAGAACAACTCATAGCATGAATTTGTCTAAAGAACTTCAGAATAAAAAAGAAAAGGAAGAAGTATCACTGACATGGTTATAGATAGCTTAAATAGTCTATCACATTTGACA
>JAJOOR010030162.1:0-15589 GCA_036250505.1 Solanum acaule | reverse complement strand
CCAACCCGGTTTGGGTTTAGTTTCGACTTCTTCTTCTGATTGGGAGGGAAGGGGTCACTCCTTCCGGGATTTGATATAAAATCTAGCTGACTTTTTTCCGCCACATTGAACCACGGAGGAGGTGCTCCAGAATGAACATTGCCAAGGGAATCTTCTTGAAATGTTAAAGATATCTGTGTAATGCTTGGTGTACCTGAAGGAGAAATTTCCATTCTTCGACTGTAAGAATACGTGAAGACACACTAACAAGACAGGAAAAACACCATATTAACCAACCCAGAAACATATTATACGTCCATAAACATGAACTTACTACTCAGAAACATTACTAAAACATAGTCTCAACTAAAGTGCATGAAATATAAAATTATGCAGAAAGTAAAGAAATCAGTACCCACAGAACTCTTCATCCCCTTTGTCATTCTTCCATCCGAAGTTACCTGGCAAATCAACCAGAGCGAGATTTACATGATAAGGAAAAACTTATAAGTAGAAAAAGTTTAGACAACCAAATCCCGCATTCCAATTGAGAAGCAAAAGTAGCACCTGATATTATTCTGTTAGCAAATAATTTCCATGTATGCTTTCACAAAATTTTAAAACTGTCCACGTCTCTTTTAGCATCATGAGAGTCAAATTGGTTATATTGTGAATTTTCCATTAACAGTAAGAACATAAACAAGAAAGGTTGGACCGTGCAGTTCTTAATGGCTTTGTTTCCTTTTTGGGCATGTATTTGTGATCTCTTAAATTGGTTCTTGTTTAGCTTGTTAAAAGAGCCTTGCCCTGGAAAGCATCTCCTTTGCAGCCCATTATACAAGGGGAGGATTGAGCCAATGGCACATAAGGAACAAACATACTACTTACATATATTGACGGTGACTGACTTAGGCCAGCAAGATCAAGAGATTAATTATGACGGCACGCAAATTTTCTCATGATTAAAATGGAAGTTTTTAGCATGTCATAAATATATGAGATGCGGAAGTTCAATTTCTACAGGCATCGGCAATCTTTTGGCACAAATGATTATAGCCACCTTGTAGATGATTACCATCAGAGGCAGATCTATCCCCAGGGTAGGAGGGTCACCTGCCCCTAGTAACCTCGGGAATAATGTATATAATATGTGTATATATATCTTAAATAATGTTTATATATTTTGATTAATGATTGGCACCCGAAACCACAAAGGTAAAGTAGCTGCACTGGTTGATCTAGGGTGCACAAAATGACCTTTAGTGCCATTTAACTCAGATTGATTCCCGCTTTCAGCATTCGTCCAAATTTTGTTGTGACATTTTTGTAGTTACAGGACAGTTTACTTTTTTTGTAGCTTTTTTCTTTAGTTTCCAAAGAGTTTCACACCAATTTTTTTAGCAAGAAATTGACATGTCTGTTATACGAAGAAAAAAAAATAACATGTATATATTAAAAATATTGGTGCCCTCCTCATTTTTAATTCATGGGTCTGCCTCTGATTACCATCCCTGCCAGCCAAACATTCGTGAACTCTTAAATGTATACGTCACAACTTGATAAAAATAAGACAATCGATTTTTTTAAATACTGTAAGAAGAACAAAAGCACAGAGAGAAGAAGCAGAAATTCATCACAAGGGGGGAAAATCATGTCATTGCAAACACTATATGTGTTCCTTTGATAATCAGATATAAGCGAGAAAGCTCATCACGCGTTTGTATGAACACTTTTCATAAAAATTAAAAAGAAAAGAGACACCTATCATGATTGAAACTCATTTCTATAATTATAAGTGGCATGGTTCTCAATGTTCAGTCTTCAAATAAGAAGGTTAAAAGGCTGAAGTGGGCCAAAAACACAAAGGCTTGCCGTGTTGGCACGCTTAGCTGCATAAGTGCAAAGACAGAAATATGGAGAAAAGGAGGCTAACACCTTTTTACTTTACTTTGTTTTTTATCGTTCCTTCTATTTTTCTTGTAATTGTCTTTCTCCCAGATAAAGAAAGCCATGCAATGTTATACTAAGTTTCATCAGACAGCACTGCTTTAAATACATCAAATATTTGGGCAAACCAATATTGCTTACTTGCATATATATGTAGTCATATCAAAACTCTGATATCTATACTTTCAACCTTACATGTTTATTAACATTCCCTACATTTTACCAGTCCTACGACCAACTTTTCCCACAACTAGAAGCTATTATCTCTTTTCAACAAATTCAGTCAGTAATCACACACCAAATAAGAAAGATACTAAACTTGTAAGCACTCAAAAGGCCAAAGCAAAGCAAATGAAGTAAATCACCATCAATTAATGCTTAATAGTCAGAGGTGCCACCAGTTCAGACAAATAATGATAAAAGTGTGACAAAAATGATAAAGCATCCACTATGATGGTCAGAGTTGAGCAAAAAAGGACATAGGAAAGGGTAACTAGGCGCAGGATAGGATGTCTTACTGGTAGTGCACAGTGATCTTAGTATCCGAGCTTACAACACAAAGATAAATAACAGGAAAATTAAATAGCAGATATGCCTGTTAAATAGACTTACAGAACCTCCAATAAGACATTGGTGAGAAGCTGTGGCATGAAACCCCAAGATCATTTGGGCATCTGTGCAAAAAGAAGTTCACAAGATCACTATCAGTCAGTGAGCAAAACATGAGATCAGAGAAACATCATACCACCATACGAAAGAGAAAACTATGAGGCACTAACTTGATAGGCCACTGGAGGAACAAGCATCTTCACCGAGTTGTACGCCCATGCACGTACTGCGCATATTAGGGCCATTTGTAACACTATGCATTTTGTTTTCAAATATCTGTGATCTCTCATTCGTATAATTTTGTAAAGGTACAACACTATTTGAAACATCAACGTTAAGAGCATGAATATTATCTTTTTCAAAACAATTTAGATAGTCAGAGTTAGTTTTATTTTGGATATCATTTGACGGTCCAATTGACGTTGCACGAGATCCTCCATCAAGAGCTCCCTTCTTCGAAAGATTGCACTTCTTCTCCCACTGTACATATGAATGCATGACGAATGACTTTATCAGGACTCAGAACGATAGGAAAACAATCTTTTAAACAAAATAAAAAGTTCAAGTTGACATGTGAGGATCAAATTCAGCAACTCTGTGAAATGCTAACATTCACCTCTTGTTTCTAAATATCCAGAAATTTCATCCAGAAGATGACATCTCCCACAGAGAAAATTTATTGATAGTGTCAATCATTATGATATAATGACAAAACAAAGGGATAATCCACATCTAGACCTCCCGATCAAGAGGGAAGAAAATGCCAAATAAAAAACTGTATGTGTAGGAAGAAAGGGTTTACCATTGAAGAACAAACAGACAGTGCTGGATCAGTAGAAATTCTCATATATGGAACGTATAATCTAATGAAATACATTTTTAAGTTTTAAATAAGATATAAATATTAAGTGCTCTAATCAAATTGGTAAATGAAGGAACGTCATCTAATAAATTTTATCAGCTTGAATTTTATCTTTCTACTCCGAGAAAAACTTCAGCTGAGGGCAACGAGTTTCAAATTAAGGTACAGTTATTGTTGTAGTCAATTGTAAGATTTGGTGATGATGATAGTGATAGTGAGAGACATCCTAACATATATACGGCTTGCACACACCAAACAACATAAATTTGTGAAGGCGTGACATACAAATAAATGTGAAATGTATCACCAGTACCTTGGCGAAGTCAGTCTCTGTAATCCGAAGAGTATCAACCTTGTCCATTCCACCACCATACTTCCACAAAAAACCTTTAACTTTCTTCATATGATCCGCACCAGACAAATGCCTAATCGCATTGTCACTATATCCAACAAACATAAAATCTATAAACGAACATATACTTTACAAATCAGAAAAACAAGCAGAAAAGTAATCATTCCGTACCTAGCGTAGAAGCTGTCGAGTTCAAGTATATCACACTCGCAGAAGATACACCAAAGTCGATTAAGCGAAGCATGCTCAGGGCGCAGAGGGATAGGGTTTTTTAGGAAGAACCGGATATCGGAAAGCTTCGATTGGAAACGGGAGAGCACCGCCGCGAGCGACTTCTTGTGGTTAGGGAGGAAGTTATGGCGGCGACTTTGATTGTGATTGAGCTTGCAAACAACGCAGAATTCGAACTGTTTATCGTTGCTCATGCTCTTCTTCGTCTTCTCGCAGTGAAATTGTACGGAGAGTTATTTAGGGCTCTGAAATTCAGTTCGGATGATTCATAAGCAAAGGCACCCGCCCAATTTGTTGCCCGTTCCGGATCTCTATTGTCAATGAAGTATAATTAAGACCCCATTTATTTTTATTATTATTAATCTAAATTTTTAATACAACTTTGAATAATAAGATGTGTATCAAAATTAAGACGTTTGAATTTAATCACATGCTTTGAATAATGAATATCATATGCTGAATTAAGATTTGAATATTATATAACTAAGAAACGTTTATTTTCTCAATATCGAATGCATAAAACTTTTATTTATAGAAAGTCTATATAACATATTAATTACTCAAATATTTTGTTAATAAAATATATTTAAGAAATATACAGTTATTTTGTAATGGTAATGGCTAATAGTGATGGTCGGTGATGTTGGTTGATGTTGGTATTCATTGATAGAAGTGTTTATCAATCGTTCGACACAATTTTATATATAATTGATTCAATTTATTGGTTATTGATTTTGAAAGAAAAAAGCAAAATTAATAACCAAAATAATAAGATATTCATGGTCAAATTTTGGTTAATCGGTTAGGGATCTTTCACTATTTGATTTTTGTTTAATCAAAAAGAAATGCCTCTCAAATCGATAGTCTGATAAAAAAATTATAAAATTATTTTAAAATTGTTAATTCAATAATCCAACACCGATAAACTAATGATATTTTTTTCTTTCAATTTACCTGTTAAACTGGAACTTGTACATTCATAGTAATTGATATATTACAGCTAGTGGTCATCGTGACTAAAGTAATGTTAATAGTGGTGGTTGAGGTGGCAATTGGTGGTAATGCCCGATAAGTATAGAGGACGATAGTAATAACTAATGATAATGGAGATATCTGATGATGGTGGTTAATGTTATTTAATGTTGGTTGATGGAGGTAATTATCGATAATGATTGGTGAATGTTGTGATAGACGATTAGTGGTGACGATTGTAAATGATGACTAATGATAACAACAACTAATTGTGATGAATGGGAATAATGGTAATTGTGATTGAGGATGGTAATTATGACGATGATAGTGGAAATTGATAATGATGAATTACAGTGGTGGATAGTGGTGAGAGTAGATGAAGTAACAATGAATGTCATATTTGGATTATTAGATGCATGTTGTCTTAATGATGTTAGTGATTTATTATAAATATTAATCATTTAGATTTATCCAAATTCATTAAATAATTAAAAAGGGAAGAAAATCAAACGAATTCAATAATTGAAATTTGAATGATTAAAATGTATATCAAAAGAATAAATAAATATGACATTCTATATGTGAATAATTAAAGATTCATACCTTTATTGAAGGCAAATAAATGAATATTGACTAACTTTGAAGGATAAAATTACACTATATTAGTTCAGACAATAATGCTACCAATTTTGGCACATACTCTAGCTTCTTACATAGTTTGGCTCAGTTTTTATGAAATTGAAACTCATTTTTCTGTTCTTAACCTAATTATTTTTAAAAAAATTCATCCTTTCAACAGAGATCAACGCAACGCTTTCAACTTAAACAATCATGAATGCTATCTATATCTAGATTTCATAGTTACAACGTGATTATTTTTTTGAATGAATCGTGTTCAAATCTAATTAGATGTTATTGAAGTTGGTTGATAATAGTCTAAAAGACTTTAAACTAGAGATTTGATTCATTCGAGGCTAATTTGCAATTATTTGATAACGAATTTGCGGAATAAAATCTAATAAAAAAACATTGTTTGGAGTTAAAAAAACATAATTATCCATTAATTTAAGATCAATAATAAGAATAAAAAAACAAAAACCTCACAATCAGGTTAATATAAAATAAATATCAAACAAAAAAGAATAAATTCCTTTTTTTGTAAATGAAGAGATTGATGTATAAGCTCTTTAAAAAAAATGTCTAAGTGACATAAACTCTAAAGAAACATTAGTGTTGAGTTAATATTTAATAACAACAAAAAAAGACTAGTAATAAATATTTCATATACTAGAATGGCTTTAGCCTTTGCATTTTTCCTGAGTTCAGTGAGATCATCTCACTTCTCAACTTTTTGACTGCTTCATAGCTTTTCGTCAATCATCAAAATTATGTTAAACTCAATAATAATAACTTTAATGTTTCAAAACTGCATTAAAAACAATTAATAAAAAGGATAAACTAAGAACTAAGGATAGATTAATATAGTTAATAAGAAGGATAAACAAAAAATTAATATAATTAATAAATAATTAGGAAACAATTAATAAAAAGGATACATTTTTTTTTATAGTAAATAAGAATGATTAACTAAGAACTAAGGATAAATTAATATTCATTTTTAATATAACTAAGAACTAAGGATAAATTAATATTCATTTTTAATATAACTAAGAACTAAGGATAAATTAATATTCATTTTTAATATAAGAACTAAGGATAGATTAATATAGTTAATAAGAAGGATAAATAAAAAAAATCAATATAATTAATAAATAATTAGGAAACAATTAATAAAAAGGACAAATTCTTATAGTTAATAACAATGATTAACTAAGAACTAAGGATGAATTAATATTCATTTTAGTATAATAAATAAATAAATAAAATAATAATTTTGTTTTATCAATTAACCTCTTAGAAGAAATTGTCACAAGTCAACAACTATATTATGATGTAGATTGAAGCTATAATAATCAATTTATTAATTTCAGTTTAATGTCCATCGACATTAGCTGCATCCATTCCTCACCGACAAATTAAGGAGTTTGACTCAAATCCAAGTTCCCTTCACTGTCCTTATAAACTCCTTGCATTTATGATGTGAAGAATATACTTAGTTCCATATTATATTAGTTGTCTATTTTTTATTTATATATTTATTAATTTATTTTTGAAACTTTTATAAATGTAATCTGTTTTTTTACTTTTTTAAAAAATAATTGTAAAGTGAAGATGAAAAAATATAATTAATTTTATCTTTATTATAAAAATTAACAAGTAATTTGAGATAATTATTTATAATAAAATGACAACTCATGAGACCCCAAAAAATGGAGGAAGTAAAACGTTTTACGGATTTATTGACTTTTCTACGTACACGGTTTGAATTGATTTGAGATTTTTAGGGATAAGAGTGAGGTATTTAGGGACCATTTAAACATAGATATTTTTTAGGTTTTTTTTTTCTTTATCTTTTAAAGGAATTTCGCATATAGTCACTTAAAAATAACTTAATTATGCTTCATAGCTATAGTTTGTTAATTACGGTTACATGTTAGAGGGAGGAGAGAGGTGAGCGAGATTGGGAGACGGAGGAGAGAGGCGAGCAAGAGAGGGCATAGAGTGAGTTTTTTGGCTAAATTCATCCCTCAAGTATAATCCAAACTTAGAGTACATCCTTATGGTATAATAGTGAACAAAAAAGATCCATCTACTATCCCAAAACTTGCATAAGCATCCTTTTTGTTAACTACTGTTAAAAACTAACGGAAAGAAAAACAATTGCTAAGTACATGACTTTCAAAACGGCAGGAACGATTGAAGAAAATACTTCTTTTTGATTTATTGAGTTTTTTTTTTCTTGTGTATCAAACTGATGATATGCTATTGGTTTTTGCTGTCCATTTACTTATTCTGTTAATTTAATGGTACTAGACTCTGTTTCTACTTATTTTAATTGGTTTTTCTATTATTTTGCTTGTCTTTTCATGTTATTTTTCTTATGTTTTGCTAAAAACATTGTTGTTTATTATTGGTTTACCAATTTTTCTGTTGTATTGCTGTTTGTTTTTGCTGTTTTATGCTAGTTTGGTGTTGTTTTGCTGATTTTCTTGTTGTTTATATACTAGTTTATCAACTTTTTTACTGTTTTTGGCTAGTTTGGTATTGTTTTGCTGATTTTTATGTTATTTTTGTATTGATTAACCAATTTTTTAATCGTTTTTTCTTGTTTTGTAGCTGCCTTGATGTTTTCTTGAGTGTGTGTTTTTTGTGCAAGTTTTGGTCCTTTTTTTTGGGTGAAATATTAGCCTTTTTGCTGGTTTGAAGTGTTAAAATGCTCAAGGTGGAAAAAAGAAAAAAATAAATGCTTTTAGGCAACTCAGAGTACTTTCATTGCGCTTGACAAACACACAAGATACGTTTAATACGAAAAGCTCAATGCAAGACTAATGCAACATAAAATGACTACTTTTACTACAACTCCAAATTCTCATCTTCTCTCTTTTCAAAGTGAGACCAATCCTTCCTCTTGTCGGCTTACTTCTTTTTTAAACGCAATGCATTTCTATGAGCGTCGTTTATCATTTCTCAACTAGGCACATTAGGCTAGTCTCGCTTCCTCTTTGCTCACATAGGAGAATGAATCTGTATGACTCCAAGGCATTCTAAGAGTTGGTAATATTCCCTCCCTGGAAGTGGGCTGTGCCATTTTCTTGGTGTAGAAAAGTATGGAGTCCATTATGTGTAACTAGGATCAACATAAAAATTATAAATGTCAACAATGTCACACATGAAAAGTGCTAATTCTATTGATTTCATCCAATTCCTTTGGCACCTCTTCATTATACGATAGCTAGGAACAGAGTTTCCAAATTTTCATTATAATTGCATTGAAGTCTCTATGAATGACACTTTTAATTATAAGCACCTTATCGACCGTTGAGAAATCATGTTTCTAGCGGCACCTCGCAGAACTAAGCGAAAATCTCCCTTCAGGCCAACATGCTTGGTGTATTTCTTACTAACATGAGCCTTATTGTCTCATATAACTGCATCATTATTGCTAATTTCCTCTTCAAATTGCTTCTCAAGAGGTCTCCAGAATTGCCAACAAATGCGCATTTTCTAAATTGTCGAGTGCTATTAGCTTCTTCCAAAAAATTGAGTGCAATGATCAGTTACATGAGTAGTCAATTTCAACCCTCAATTAGGGATGCGTTGTTGAAGGTTAAACTGAAAGTGGGATAGAGCAAATTATTTTTCTGTACAAAAGTATGAAAGAAGAGTCCGGACTTTCGGTGAGCTATTGGGGGAAAGTCATGTTCTTAGCAGTTGTTTTTCTTTCAGTTAGTTTTTAATGATAGTTAACAAAAAGGATGATTATGCAAGTTTTGGGATAGTAGAAGGATGTTTTTTGTTCACTATTATATCATAAGGATGCACCCTAAGTTTGGGTTATACTTGAGGGATGATTTTAGCCAAAAACTCGCATAAAGTGGAGAGAAGTGACTTGTATTTGTGTATCAATTATATAATTGTATATATATAACTACTATGTATATGTATCGATGATTGTATTTGTATATTTGCATACAATTTGTATCCTTATACAATTGAATCTAGTTCAAACATTTGTATTTGTATATACAATCTCTCTCTCGCTTTAAACAAACACAAATTACACCTTTGTATTTGGATAAATTGTGTTTGTATAAAGCGCACCAGAGAGAAGGCATAAGAGATCTGGACAGGGGAGATTTGTATTTGTATAATTGTAAGTGCATAGGATGTAAATATGTATTTGTATTAATATATTCAGTTTCTCTCTCTCGCTTTATACAAACACAAATAAATTTGGATTTGAATTATTTGTGTTTGTATAAAGCGAGAGAGAGAAAAAGGTAGAAGAGAACTGGACAGAGAGAGATTTATATTGTTTAATTAAAAGTGCATAGGGCAGAAAGATATATATTTGTATTTATATATTCAGTTTCTCTCTCTTGCTTTATACAAACATAAATTATATAGTTGTATAATTTGTGTTTGTATAAAGTGTGAGAGAGACTGACAAAAGAGAATATCGAGAGAGAGGAGAGAGGCGAGAGAGGAATGTAATTATTGCTAGAAGTAAGTTCCAGATTGTAACTAATACAAAATGTAGTTAAGTTAGATAATTAACTAGTATATATTTGCTTAACCACGTAGTTTTCCCTTTTTTCAACTCAAACTTGAAAAAATATCATTTTGTTCAATTAAAATATTTTTTTCTCTCACAAAAATGTAATAATGTGTTAATAAAATGTTTGTTCATGTACAATTTTAATTTTTCAAATATTTTTTTCCAACTTAAGTGAGTACTAATTTTTTTTTTTTTGGAACTATATTTTATTTGAAAATTGTCACTTTTTATTCCTGGGCATAATGTAACAAACCCGAATTTCTCACTATTTTAAGAAGAGCATTAAAACACAATTATAACTTTAGAATTGTGGTTGCAATACTCAAACTACGAAAATACAATGGAAACATTGAAATAACAAGTAACTAAAGATAGAGATAAGGATAAGAATGAAAAGCTTCGACTCTAGAAGAAGAGGATAGGACAAACATTTTCTTCAATATGTTTAAACCCTTTTTTCCAACTCATTTTCCCTTTTAACCAAATGTTAATTGGGCCTGGATTCCAAATAAAACCCTCCAATATTTTACCCGATTTCATTCACTACTTCTAACTAATAAGCCCTTACAGAGTTAGCTTGGTTCACAACACATAAAGACCCGTTTGGATGTAAAAATAATTTCCCTCTCTAAACTTGAAAAAAATGACTAATTTTTCTAACTTGTTTTACTTTTCTTACAAAATTTTAATACTTTTCAACTTTCAAATACCTTTTTCAACTTAAATTTGAATATGTATTTTTTTTTTCTTCATATATCACTTCATTCACATTCAAGCATTTTTTTTTTATTAATAATATGAGTTGGCACATCATGTAGATAATGAATAAATTAAGGAGAAAGAAATCACCTACCGTCTAATTTTTTAATATTTAGTTGGTCAATTATTTAAAATACATTTTCTTAGAAAAATAAGTTCTTTAAAAATGAGAAAAATATTTTTTCTTAGTAAAAGTAGGAAATACAAACTTCACAAGTGTCATTTCATATCAAATATCCCCGCTACTACCACACTCCTACCCCACCCGGCCACCTCCATTTCACCTCCCATAAAATTTGCATAAATTATACATTAATATTTTTACCTTACATATCAAGCACAAAATAATTCGTAAATTACTTACTACATCTTTTAAGAAAATGTTTTTTGCCAAATACACTTAAAGAAATCTGAAAATTTATAAGGTTGAAGATGAAAATTCAGTTATACACTCCTGGAGTTTAAATATTTTTGTTTCCCTGAACTTCATCCAGAAATATTTGAACTTTATACGTATATAACATCAGATATTTTTCTCTTAAATTAGGTGTGGTCAATCTAATTTTAAACACAAAAAATATATATTTTTAAAATTAGTATAAATTAAATAATAATATCCACTTTTTATTTTATTTTATTTTATTCAAAGACCATAAAATACTTTTTAGGCATTGAATAGTAGCTTCATTGGCCAACAACACTGGCAGAACCCACATGAAAAATATTTTAAGGCCACAAACTAAACTAAGTTGGAGTAAGCCCAAAGAGAGAGAATCAAAATCAGCCACCCAAAAAGGACAAGGAATCAGAGCCACAAACTCACTCTTTCGAATCAATCAAAATAATAGTAAAAAAAATAAGTGATGGATAAGATATTATATTATTATTTAGATATTACTTTATCTGTTCATTTTTATTTATTCAGTATCAATTTAATACATTTGTTAAAAAATAATAAAATAACAATTTAACTATATTATACTTTGAATATAGAATAAGTATATAAAATTAAAAAACATTTTGATATATTTGATTTAAGATTATGTTATGTAAAAACAGAACAAATAAATTAAAACGGAGAGAGTACTGAAATAGATATATGTATTGTTTCCCTAATATGGATGTATGATTGGTTGGCTGAATATGTTCCACATATAGCAAAAAACAAATCACACTTGGACTTTGGTGTCACTATTTATGAGTGAGATTGAGATATGGTTTCATTAATGGGCCAGCCTGACATTGACACGTGTCATCTCTAAACTTCCATTCACAGCCACAAACAAAAAACTCTCTATAACCTTCTTGATGTTTCTATTCCAATTTTTTATTTTTTTTATTAAAAAAATATGGAAAATCCATCCTCACTATCCTACGTGGCATACCCCACCCCAAAATTTTCCTCCCCTTCCATTCTTGTTCTTCTGTTCTTATATTTTCCCTTCATTTTTTTTCATCTCCCCTATTTTACAGACCATTTTTTTGGTTTCATTTTTTCCACTTCTCAAAAAGTTTTTTTTTTTTTGGGTTGCAAGAGAAGTGAAGCTAAAATACCCATCTTTTTGTGGTCTAACTTTAATTTTTTTTCAAGATTTTTTTGCAGCAATGGTGGCAGATGCAGTGGTATGTGGACTTTTCTTATATTTAATTTAGTTTTTTTTTTTCAAGATTCATTTTTGGAATATGGGTATTTCTTAATTTGATGTTTTCTTACTATATCTGGAAGTGGACTTTGTTTGTTAAATATATGAAGCTGCTGAAGTTTTGCTGATTTCATCATTATTTTGTTAGATTTAAAGGTGCATCTGTATGTTAAGCTACAATAATTATGAGAATAAATGATATTTTGTACTGTTAAGTTTTCTGTTTGTTTGAGTATTTGGAATTTA
Source organism: Solanum acaule (assembly GCA_036250505.1). Classification (NCBI taxonomy): domain Eukaryota; kingdom Viridiplantae; phylum Streptophyta; class Magnoliopsida; order Solanales; family Solanaceae; genus Solanum; species Solanum acaule. The sequence goes on along the minus strand of JAJOOR010030162.1, from coordinate 2,810 downwards.
TTATGTTTCTAGAAACGGCAAAATTTAGTTAAATGGCAGGGAAAATGCTATGGAGGATAGGTCATAGGTCAACATAGCTGCCTAATTGGTTTGTTTTGACAGATGGTTGTTATTATCTCTGAAAGTCATCTTTATACTTGACTTTCTGAGATAATAAAATCTGAGTCTAGCTAATTTAAATCTCGAAGTAAAACCTAAATATCATTTACTCAAAAAGAAGACACCATTGATTCATTATTCACGTTTTCTAATGTGATGTGAGGATATCTGTTCTCGGTTCTGATCTGGCTGAGACGTCTCTTTAGTGGCGTTGGACATGTAATTCAGCTAATGTTGAAATAATTTGTTTGATGATAGGGTATACATTGCTGCCAATATACTCTTTTACATCATGACATGATGCTATACATGATGCCGGGGGCGGATGCAGCTATTTAGCTGTGGGTTCATATGAACTCTGTATTTTCGATGCGGATGATAGATTTATGTGTAAAAAATCCCCTAGAATTGCAATAAGTAGTAGATCTGAACTCATAGTTCTTTTAAAACACAATGAGTTCAACAACAACAGCAACAAACCCAGTGTAACCCCTAAACACAATGAGTTCAATACTAAGAATTTTAAAGGTTGAAACCAAAAGTATTATATCTTGGATCTGCCTTTGTATGAAGTGCGATAACCTAGCTAATTTGAAATAGAGACATTGTTAGCCTACGGATTAGCAGAACAACACAGATATTTGGATAACATACTTGAATTGTTGTAACCAATGGTCATTCAAACTCTAAGAATGTGGCACTAAGATCAAATGGATAATCAGAAACATGCTACTTGAGGGCATCTATTAAGGAAGAGGGACAATATCTTTGGTATCATAATTGTTATTTTTGTCGTTGACAGTTAAACTTAGGCTAAGCTTCTCAAAAGTCAAAAGTTAATGAACAATGATTCTAGGGTTCTAAGTTATAGCAGAGGTGGAGCTAGGATTTTGAGTTTATGGATTCTAGATTCTAAAAAAGAAAGTTATTGGGTTCTTGACAAATTGTTTAGACATATTAAGTGAATTTTTTTGACACAAATATAGAGTTTATGCTAAAGCTACTGGGTTTTACCGAACCCGTAATTGAGGTGCTAGCTCTGCCCCTAATTTATAGTCCCCTTGGGAAGTGTGTCATAAAACTCCTTGCCTTAAAATAACTGAATATATTGCCAATTTGAGGCTATGGTTTAACAGTCCAGTGAGTGGGAAAATCCGTAAGGCCAAGTTTGAGACCACAAATTCAATTTCGAGTCTTGAATCCTGCAGCTTCTGCCTTGTGAGTCCATGGCTTCAAGAAGCTTGAAGCTATGCTTCAGTCTCATTTCTTCCAACTTGGCTACTTAGTTATCCTTTTCCAATGACGTCAAGCACATGGAAGTAAATTTACGAGGCCTTTCCAACTCTTTCAGTTTTTCCTTCTCACGTGCTCCTTGGGATGCTATCGATGGTAGTAGTTGTTCTTTATCTCTCTGTCTGGTTTTAAAAACAATACTACTATTAATTATGTTTGGGGAGAAAAGGTAAACTGATGGTTGTCAAAGTTCATAGGGCTTATAGAAATGGGGGTGAAAATATAGAATGTTAGCACCACAGAGCAGTTGATGTTAATTGGAAGCATAAGCACGGTTTAATGAGAGCGATTTGAGCTAGAATTCTGTCTGCTGAATAGGGAGGAAGCCTGTGCCCTGGGTTTTCTTGGTGGCACTTTATTTCATTTTAATTGAGTTTACTTTGGATTATATTCTTATGAAGTATGCTTTCTTCACAATTCCACAGAATCAAGTTGAGGGGGCTCAGCAAGGTGCCTCATCCATGATTAGCTCAAAGTTGGAAACTGTGGCTACTCAGGGAAAGGCCCCAACTTGTCTTGCCAATGAAAATGTGCTTAAGGTCAACATCCCTCCCATGAATGTATTCCAAGTTATTTTCCTTCAGTTCATTTGAGATAGGTAAGATAGCATATAGCTCGATTGGTGCTTAATTGAATCACTTAATCTCATGTGCAACAGGCTAGGAAGCCTTATACCATTACAAAACAGAGAGAGAAATGGACAGAGGAAGAACACCAGAGATTTCTTGAAGCCTTAAAGTTGTATGGCCGTGCTTGGCGCCAAATAGAAGGTAAGTGTGGTATAAGGTTGTTCGTTCCCGATAAAAGGTCCATTCTTCTTCTGACCCCCCCTCCCATTTATGTGGTTCAGGGCCTGTTTGGATTGGCTTATGACTTATAAGCCAAAAGCCATAAGTTAGGATTTCTAACTTATGGCTTTTGGCTTATTTTTGTTATTTTGACTTTAAAATAAGTGCTTATCAGCACTTTTTAACTTTACCCAATCACTTCAAAACTGCTTAAAAGCTATTTTGGCTTAAAAACACCTAAAATAAGTCAATCCAAACGGGCACTCAATCTAAATAGAAGTTTCTAACATGTCTCTTTAATCATGCAGAATATGTTGGAAGCAAAACTGCAATTCAGATTCGTAGTCATGCGCAGAAGTTTTTCGCCAAGGTTGGTCCCTAGATTGTGACAAATTATAGGAAGTTTGCTTGATTCTCTATCCTGTCTGAATTAAGGCAGAGATGCCTGGGTAGTCAGTGGCTAAAGCATTGGATTTTTTATCTACATTTTAGATTGCTCGAGATTCAGGGAATGATGGTGATGAATCCCTAAATGCGATTGACATACCTCCTCCTCGGCCAAAGAAGAAACCTCTGCATCCATACCCTCGCAAGATAGCTGATTCTTCTGTAGCTAACAAGGCAGTTTCA
>JAJOOR010030161.1:0-13888 GCA_036250505.1 Solanum acaule | reverse complement strand
CCCCCCCCCCCCCCCCCCCCCCCCCCCCCCCCCCCCAATTACCATCTCTATATACATCCACCATTCAACTTGGATCACCTGCATTTTCCTACACATCCAAAATGAAAAAAAAAAAATTAGAAAGAAATCGCGTTCAACAAATTCTAGTAGAATAACATCTTGGACATAAAAACTAATAGTGTCTCTTGTAATACTTCTAGCCATGAGCTATTAATGCTATAGCTTATGTGCTTGGTCTATTACATGTGGCTATTATTAAAATCGAAAACACATTTCATGACACTTCAACTTTCATTGTGACCATTTAAACACTTGAACTTGATAGTTGAGGCCAAGTTAAGGTATCTATTCACATGTATTATGCCATAAACAAATATTACAACTATATAGAGAATGACAACACCTAAATCATCCTTTCAAAACATTCACCATTTTCTTCTCGCTTTTCAGAAATTAATAGAAAAGCATTTCAAAATAGCTCCAACATATTTAATGGTAATTTTCTCATTCTATGATTTCCATATAAAAGTGATGTTCTGTTTCCATCTTAAAACAGTTATAGAGTACTTGTCTAATTTTACATCATAGAGAAAAGAACATAAAAACATAAACAAAAACTGATGAGAAATGTAGAATATTGATATAATTCAAGGTTCTGTGCCAATTTACGATTGTGAATTAGCACTAGTTGCCTAATCAATTGTGCACATGTTTAGAATCATTCTAAGATATAATAGGGCAAAACAGTGGCTCCATTATCCATAAGGTTTCGAACTGTGCGCCAACGGCCCTTGGGGATTTCTCAGTTATAAGAGAAAAAGATATAACAGTTCAGATTCTTTATGATAACAACAGAGAAATATGTTGTCTTACAACTTCGAAACCACCGAATAAATACCCAACTAAACTTCAAGATAATAAAGTAAATCCAGTAAATACACATTCGCATGCAAAAAAATGCCAGAGATTCAATGATCTTAAAAGATTTACAAGTAGGTAGATGATATGTTCTTAATTTCCACTCAGCCAAAACGTTCTCTTCCATGAAAAGCATACCATATTTGGTGGAACAAGTCTCTAACGGGTCTCTTAAGGCTATGCTATTATGTTACAGTTCTTATTATTTGTGTCTAATTGTCTATTGAGGATACAAGCTAATTAAATAGCTCTTGTTAGTGTAAGTGTCTTCAATATCAGTACTTGATACCTCGATTATTTCTGGGATATAAAGAGAAGCTCTGTAACAGTGTAGAAAAACTAAAAACAATTTAAGAAGAACTAGGACTAGTTAGTGCTATGAGATTACCTTACTCTAGTACTCTACTAATAATCTATAGACAACTTTATTTTTTTAGTTTTAAGTCAATAGTTGCTTATTCGTTACTAATCAAAGAGGCAATTACCATGCGTTCAGATAAAATGTACTGTTGTTATCTTAGTAGGTGTCAAATGAAGAGCCAACAACACTCTTGCAGCCTCTTTCATATTGAAAATTTCAGCATTTAACTTTCTTGTGAATATGAAATATAAAAACACTTTTAAAGGAGTAAGAGATACCTCTAGAAGGGTTGCTTCGTCATCAAGATACTAGCTTTTTCGCTCACCAAAACCAGGAGCTTTAAGTTCAGCAACCTCTAGGGCACCTCTAAGCTTAAGGACAACAAGTGTTTTCTAGAGCTTGTAACTCAATTCTTTGGCTTAAAATTCAATAACCATTTCTGACAGCATCTTCCAGGATATTGACATGATCTCTTACATTTGTTGTCTTTTCAGTTTTCATCAACTAGTAGTAACACATTTCAAACTACCTAACATCAGCAATAGGTACACTATGCATTCAAAGAGACATAAGAACATCTTAAGCTTTGCAAACTAAAACTAGAAAGAAGACAACCTTACAGTTCTCATACTCAACAACCAATTTCTCACTATCAGAAACAAAGTAAGGAGAGGTATAACCACGGTCAAATTGCATTCCTTCAACCACACGGAGATTGTTTTCAACACTTTTTCCCTCTTCTAGTGTCACAAAACCTTTCCTTTCAACCTTGTTCATGGCTTCAACAATCATACTCTTCTAGTGTCACAAAACCTTTCCTTTCAACCTTGTTCATGGCTTCAACAATCATACTCCTTACTCCATAATTGTTCCTAGTACTTGCTGCAATCACATTTGCTAGTTCACAGTCTTCCACCTGAAAAGCGCACTTGGTCAATGGTGTTCTCGATCTTATTTTATACTCCGTTCAAAAAGAGTGACCTAGTTTGACTTGACACGAAGTTTAAGAAAATAAAGAAGACTTTTGAATCTTGTGGTCCTAAATTAAAGTTATGTCAAATGTACAAAATTGCCCTTTAATCTTGTGGTTTTAAACATACCACATGGAAAGCTGAAAGTAAAATGTTACCTAAAAAGGAAAGAGGTCATTCTTTTTGAAACGGAGGGAGTAGTTCATATGCTTACGATCTTTCTGTACATCTCATCTACCAAAAAATAACAAATTGATACACAACTCATTACCTAACAACACTAAACTAAAACATTCATAAACACCTCTTTTGGTCTAGTGATCAAGACAGGGGTTTGCACCAGCTGCTTACAGTCTTAGTTGGTAAAAACAAAAAATCTAGTAAATTAACATGCTTATAAATTTCAGCAATATACTTTAGTACCAATATTTCCTATTGGATCTTCTAATTTTGGAGCGGACTTGCAGTATTCACTAGGATATGTTGGTTTTAATTTTGTTTACTAATTATATGATGATCTTTTGTTTAGGGGTATTGAGTTTTTGACTTCAGAGGGGAGATTCTGGAGAATGCAAATCGATTCCTTGCGAACTATAGTTTAACTAACTAGCTCTAGTACTCTTAAAAATTTCATTTGCTTCTAATAGTTGAGTATATATCTCGTCTCTAGGGATAGTTTTATGTAAATTTCTAAGACAAATTAATGCATAGTTCTCGAATTCTACTATAACAAACATTTGTTTATGACGGGTTAAGGATTTTGAAGCTGTGATTTTTTAGTTGACAGGGTGAGCCCTAAATGTATATCTAACTCCTTTCAAAAATCATTTTTCGGACACATCCCAACCCGGAAAAAATTTGCCTCTTGGTGCTTGGTGTGGAGGATAATTGCCTTAGGCAGGAGGTAGATATTGTGAACTGCGAGAAATCATTGTCCTCTATGATTGTAATCATAACCTGGAAAGTACCCAGGATGACCAACCTGAGGTCCCCATCGTGGGGGAGAACCTCAGCCACGAGGGCAAAATGGTTGCTGACCATAACTCAAAGAGAGGGTTGATGGCCTTACAGGCTATCACACACCATTGTGAAAGAAAGACAACTTGAGAAGTTAGCCACGCAATTGCAAACATAAACAAAAAATCTAAAGAATAAAAATAAGACAAGCTCAGGCATAGCTGTCAGGAAATGAAGCAAATGAAACTTGGGAAGCTTGAACTGTAGCAGGGAAACAACTACAAGAAAACATTCATACACAGATCAAACTTGCATTGAGTTACAATAGAACACATTAAAGAAAAAAGATAGCAAAGGTGATGAAAATGAAAGAATAAAAGTAACATTAGCAATCTATGATGCATTATGAGAAAAATCAAAGGCAACTGTTTATACAAAACACTGTTACCTAAAACACCAAAATAATAAGATAGAGTCACCCATAAATCTAGGAAGAAAACACAAAAGGAAATAAATTAATGTTCCCTACTACTATTTCAGATATACTAAAACTAACCATACTCTAAATTTTAGTACATAACATATCAAGCATCTTCAAAAATCACATCAACAGATTATCCAAGAGACAGAACTATCAATCTCCAGTCTTGAGTAAAAGAACCTCTTTTATTGCATTCACTTAGGTAATACCATGATAGTCATCCTACTTCCAAAACCACGTGTTAATGCAAGTCAACAAGCCAACTATTGAATTCTCCAATGTTAGATAATAAGATAACAGATTTCATCATGGATATAGTACGCTCAATAAAGATGATTTAACGAGCATTCTGCAACATAAGGTCTTGCACAGAGCATAGGGTATCCAGAGAATACTCTTTTAATATAAGTCCTTGCTATTATTATCATTTTTAGTTTTTAAGTCTCGAAAGCAATTTTAGCAACTATTAACATATGCGATGTAGAGGGTTAATGCTTGATACCTCTCTTTGGTTGTCAAGAATGAATAGTAGTTGTCTATGGCTACGCGTGTTGAGATGTCAACGACAAAATCCAATTCTGCATTTTTAAAGCCAACCAATTCGAAATTGGCACCTTTTGAAAAATATAAATCATGGTAACTGATATCCCAACACAACATTCTCTTTAACTGTACTCAATTGAACTTGTCACGCAAACTTAAGTGGATAGGGTCCGACTCCAAAGTGTTCTACCGAACCTGCAACCTATTGTTGAGTCCACTACTAACTATTTTTAGAGTTAATCAATTTCTATAACTGAGCAAATGGCAATGAAATTTTCTTCCCCTCTTAATTTTTTTTTTTTTTTTGAGAATTAAGTAAATTATAATGAAACCCTCTTAATTAATTCACACCAAATGCTTCTTTGTTTTTATTGCATTATTCAATAATAATTCATACTGTCTGGAGTTCCTTTGCTGTCTATTCTTTACTTTGTCCATCCAGACACATGAATGAAAATTGAATATGGTAGCACGATCTCAAAACGCTTACAAGTCAATATCAGACCACAAAACTCAAAAGGTAATATAGATATAACCATGTAGTACACAACTGCTTGACTGCAAAAACTCATACTCACTTTCTATATGACACTCGTTTGTCTTATCAACGACCACAAAGTTTAAGTCTATAAGATAGTTTTAACTTATATAATAAGGCAATGGTTTTGGAAGAAATATTAAAATGATGGAATACCTTTAAGAGACGATAACGCTCACACAGAAGATAAAGCAAACACACGATTCATGTGTTGCGATCTATCCTTCATGGTCTAAGAATTTAAAAAGAATCAAATACCCAAACAAATAAAATTTCAGTTAAAAATGTAAAAGCATCATAAAATTTACCAAAGAATCAAACCAAACCTCATGAACTATCCTTGTTGGGTTATGCTTCAAATGCACAGAGAATACACGCTTGTTGCAATGCTGTCCAACAGGACCTGAAGCCTTGAGAGTACTCATTTAACACTGCATCGTCAACTCCTCATCCGACATCAACAAGTACTCTCTTCCATCAGGACCCGTATATCTAGGTCAAAGATTTATGTTACCTAGTATAGGTAACAGACCATCGTCATTGCGATTATCACCCCTAATCAGAAAGAGTTTTTGTTTGCGCGGGTTTTCCAGTTGATCATAGATATATCCCATACTTGTAAAGAAGTGAAAAAACAACCTGATTCCAGAGAGGTACAGAGGCAAGGGAGAACACTGTAGTGATTTCTTCAGAGGTATCCTTTAAATGCTTTTGTGTGAAAAAATCCTTTCTATCATCGCTCTCTGAAAATAGGCATACTGACTTTTGAGTTTTGCTTTTAGAGATTGGGGGAAAATTTAGATACATGGAGGAAATATTATTATTTCAGTGAAAAATTTATGAGAATTTAAGGGCACACTTGTTAGGTGTTGCATTTGGAATTATAAAAATAGCACACTTTAGAAGTGTAGCCATATTGTATAATTATGTGTTGTCAGATATATTACGATTTGGCAATACTTACAAAGTTTAGCCTATACTACTAAAGAGCACGCTTTATAAATGTTCAATGTTTTGTGGCCAACAGCTCTGTCCAAAGGCCATGCCTTGAAAGGGTTCCTACATATACTTTTGGCAACACTTCTCAAGCGTTGTATAGAATTGGTGTTGCCTCAGGCCAAATTTGTTGTAGCACCAGAATTTTTCATTTTTGTCCTTGATGATTTCACTTGATCCAGGTCACAAACCCTCATTTTCCTTGCCCTCGCTAGCCTGTACAACTTCTTATCCCTATCTTTGTCCTCTAATTCACCATGCAAGCGTTCAAAAGCCACTGTCTTTGCCGTCGTAACCACTAACTCAGTGGTGATAATCTAACCAGGAAACAAAGTTTACAGTCGGATTAAAACAAAAATTTAAAGAGGACTGCAGTTAACTAAATTGAAGGTTTACTACTATCAATAAAGAAGCATGGCATAATTTTCATGACACTTCTACATATTACTAGGAGGTTAGTCATTCAGCAGAACTCTTGCATAACCCTTCTTCTGGAATCACGACCATGTCCATGCTCAAGTAAAGGGTATCATTTCTTCAAGTTTCAAAATCTATCTATTTCAAGCACTCAACCCATGATCTCATGAATCATCCACCATACCATAACACGATGGCCCAATGCAGCTTCTCATAAAATTGAAAATTGAATCAGAAGTAACTTTTTACATCAGGAATTATTTAACCTTTTACCCTTCAGAGTGTAGTTGAGCATATTTAGTTGTCTATCTTCTCTCAAAAAGCACTGTAAAATAAAATACAGCCCCCATGATATGTTTACTGACATTAATTATCCCACAAGTAAGCAAGACATTTGAGAGAATTAACATTAACATATGAATTACAAGAATGACTACTCTTAAGTGCTTGATCAGGAATGTATCTTCCACTAAGTATGGATGAAGGCATTTGAGTGAAAATGTCATTGCACATATTTGAAATGTAGTGCCTGTTCTGTAAGCACTCTTATAGGATGACTCTAAGTTCTTGATCAGGAATGCATCTTCCACTGAAGTATGGATGAAGGCATTTGAGTGAAAATGGCATTGCAATTTGAAATGTAGTACCTGTTCTGTAAGCTTTCTTATAGGATCTCCGTTTGTTATTTTTTATAAACAAGACAAGCTAAACCCCGATCAGAAGTATGTGCTTTCTTTTCAACCCTTACCTGACCCACTGCCCCTCATAAAATTCTGAATAATATTAAAGAAATTCAGGGAACTGACATTCCAAAAAGCAATACAGAACCCAAAAGGATTGAATATAGTGTATATTTTCTGAAACATCGAAGTTGTTTGGTGTAAATGTTATTTATCAAGGTTTTACCAAAATCTTAAATACAATGAAACTTCAAATTACAACTTCAACAGAAGACATCATTAACAGTTTCCATTCCATGTTGCCAAACATAACAGTTTATTCACTTCCTCTCTTAGCATAAAGTACATAAAAGTAAAAAGAAGAAAATGTTTTGACTTCCCTTTGTCAAGAAGCTCTAGGGTCCATTCCATGTTGCCAAACATAAACAAGTTCATCCCATCCTGTACTAGCCAATAGACCTTCAACGAGAACGCTCATATCGACTCCTACAGCAAACTCTGTGTGATGATCATACCTCCCAATTAGTGAGTCTTCCACCATGTAATCCCACATGCAAACTGTCATGTCATATGAACAAGAAACCATTGCACTCGCTCTATGTGGTGAAAACCTCACTTTCCTCACTGCATATCCATGCCCATTAAGCACTGCTATTGGCACTCTATAATTCCTAACATCCCAAACCTTGATTGACTTATCAACAGACGCAGTTGCAATGATACAATCGTCATACTTGCTCCAATCACATGTGAGGATTTCAAACTCGTGCGCAGGCAGAATCATAGTAGAACCTTCACAAATCATGAATTATATGAGTTAAAATTACAATGATTTAAATGAATACTCATCCACACAGAAACACAATTGGGTGTGGCTAGACTTTTTCCCTTGGATGATTAAAATGTGTAGTTCCATCAACTTCTTTACAAACTTCGGCACTGAAATTATGATCACGCAATTACTCAACTAGTTCATTTTTATGTATAAGTTAGATCAAACAATTATTCTCTACCACACAATTTTAAAAGTAAAGCCACCCAATTAAGTCTTATAATTTTTTCTTCTTCCTAGTGAGATTCTTACCGAATAACAGATGAATCATTTGAATCAAAAACATAGTCAAACCAGCTGAAATTAATCATTTTTCGGAAATGAATTTAATTTAGGAGCTAACCTGGTTCGCGGACATCCCAGATGCGAGTAGTACAATCCCCAGAAGCAGATGCAAAGATATCAGCATGTCTTGGATTCCAAGCAGCGGAATAGACACAATAAGCATGCTCCTTAAAAGTCCTTACACTAGCATTTCTATCAACAGTCCATAGCTTCACAGTATCATCCCAAGACGCTGATAAGAAGGAATCTTTTCTCACGGTATTATAGTCTACAGAGTGAACTTCCCGTGTATGTTCCTTAAAAGAACGAATAGGGTTATTGGTGGGAGGCAAAGAAAGGTCATAGAGTTTCACAGAACCATCGCCACTTGCAGCGATTACAAGGGAATCGTGAGCTTCCGACCAGCAAACGTCGTAAACTCCATCAGCTGTGTCAAAAGCCGCAAGTTCCGATACGGGTCCGTTTGGATTGAGTTGAAGAATGTGAACTCTCCCGTTACCAAGGATGCCGAAATTCTGCGCAGTGGCCACAGCTAGTTTGTTTTCGTAGAAGGGACTGAACTTTACGGAGTAACCGTTAAATGGAGTTTTGAATACCGGCATCTTAGACGGACGGCGGTCGCCGGTGATTTGGTTGTTGCCGGTGATTTACTTTCCCGATGTGACCTCTTCTGCTCTGCAATAGTAAAAGGGATTTCCCCAAAATCGTCCTATACTTGTGATAACTAAGGGTCTGTTTGGAAAGTAGGTAATTGGAATTGATATAATCAATAGGATAATAATTACTAATAGCTTAGTAATTATATTTGATTTATTTGTTTGTCACGGTGTAATTACATTATATATGTATTGTTTGGATACACAATTGTTTTAGATAAATTAAAAATTCTTTAAAAGATGTTAAATTAAATATTTAAGATATATATTGTCTTTTGAAAATATATTAATTAATAAATATATGTTCATACCTAATATTATAAAAAAATAATTGATTTTTATTTTTCAAATTAGTATATTTTGATTAAATTAATCATAAAAAAAGTACAAGATTTCTATGAACATCATGAAATACATATTTGACAAAAAGATTAACATTATAAATAAAATATCATAAATTATTAAAATATTTGACAAAAACATAATCTATCAAGTCTAACTAAAAAATAAATGACTTGCAATGTAAGTCTCAAGTCAATATTACTAAAAAAAATGAAATTGAAAATATAACATAAGTTCTAAATTCAAAACAAAACATTTAACATAATACTCTTATGTCAAATTTTAATATAACATGCATAAATATGATTTAAAAGAAAAGGAAAACGTAAGTGTATACAATCTTACTCAACAATGAATTCTATTTTAATTTAAAAACAGAAAAGGGTCATATTTGCACTTATACTTTAAAGAAAGGGATTATATTTACCTTCGTCGTACTTTTTTGATATATTTATTTTTACCATCCAACTTTAGGCACATATTTGCCCTTGAAATGATTAAGTCTCATCTCCCCACTTTTATCCTCCTACGTGGGACATATGTGGCATGCCTACATGAATATATATATTCCACTTAATAATGTACCCACCCATTTTGTTTTACCTCTTTACATAATTTAACTTAAAAGCTGACGAAGACCATCCACGGAGGGACCTACGGACCGTCGATTGACCTACCAACCGTAGGTAGTGGTCGTCGGTCAGGCTCTGTCCGACATGGTTTCACTAAAATGAGCATAACTTTTTACTCCGAGATGGGATTTTTGCAAACTCGGTGGCGTTGGAAAGATGATTCATTTGATATGTCATGGGCCACCTAATTCATTTTTTGCTAAAAGATATGACCGTTTGAAGTTGACCCAACAACAACTTCCCTCTAACTGGCTATGACCCTCACATATGGTTAGACATATGATCCGTAGGTCCAACCACAGACCGTCCTGGTCGACCGTGGGTGGGGTCAGAGACCATAAATATTTGGTGCCCAACGACGAACCCGACCTACGGACCGTGTGTCAGACCACAGGCCGTCGGTGGCTTCAGTGGTTCTTGCATCAGTTCTGGAAAGCTGCATTTTTTTCTACTTTCTCAAATCCGAGGTGTTACAATATCTCCCCTTTGGGAACATTGGTCCTCGAATAAAGTCTAAACAAGCTGAGTATGGAGGGAAGGAGCTACAATCCCTACCACTAAGTACTAAAAATTGATATTTGACTGAATTGAGTTCCAAGAACATGCAAAAATGTTGAAATGCTAGTACAACTGAAGGGACAAGGTACTAAGACTGAATTTACACACGAGTAAACTGAGAGACTAGAGAGGAACTGTTATCTCAAGCTGAAATTAAATCGGAAGGAAAGAGGTGAGGATACTTGGCCTTCATGGCTGCTTCTGCTTCCTAAGTAGTTCCCTCTTCGGACTGAATCCTCCAAGTTTATCAAATCTCATCACCCACTTCATAGGTGATACTTTCAGGGAAACCAAATCATCTATCACAAACACTAAGTTCCTTCTCCTTACATCTGCATAGGACTTCTGTCTTAAGTCTATTTCTAATGAGCTGAAATTTGTCCATAGCTTCATGAATCGAATCTGGCCTAATCAAAGTTGCTTCACCTACTCATCCTTCTTAGGAACACATAAGCGACCATCTCCCCCTTGGGAGAAAACATCTACTTTTTGTATACCCGTCTAGCTATAATTGGGTCACCAACTAGAGTAGAGACTAAGAAGGGTTCTAAAAGAATTTTTGGACTGGCACCGAAGATTACTGATGTGACACCCCATAATTTAGTGAGTTGAACTAGTGGGTTCTAGAGCCTTTGGTAAGAGTTTTGGAGTGTCGAATGAGGGTTAAAACTTGTAAAAATGGTTCCCGTACTAAGGATAGGGTTTTTAGGGGTTAAACATCCGGGTACGACTCCCCAAGGACCACCCAAGGGGTCCTTGAGGAGGACCCTAAACAATCCCTAAATCTGGAAAATTTTGGTGAACCACGGAGGGTCAACCACGGCCAGTAGAAAAGACCATGCCCCGTAGGTCATAGGCGTAGGACAAGGCCTGTTGAGGCCTGCCAAGACAAGCCTCAGTTGCAAACCATGAGACCACATGATGACCAGTAGACCCATCTACGGTCCGTGGATGGGTGGGCATGGATGCTGCCAGTTTTTAAGATTTTTGTTTTAGTTAGGTGTTTGGGAATTAATTAGGTAATTAATTAGGGGTTAAGGGAGGTCGGTTAGTTAGTTAATTAATCACCTATATAAGCTAATAATACCCTAAACTAAGTCATTAATTCATTATAACCCAAGAACCCAAATCAAAACCCAACTACTCTTCTCTCCAAGAATCTTCTCTCTAGAACCTCCATTGAAGAACAAAGAAAGATATCAAGGAAAGCTTGAAGGAAGGAGCTTTTCAATACGAATTTGGAAGGATTCTCCACCTAAGGTATGAGAGTTCTACATCCTTCGGAAGCTATCACCCAAGGTGCCCTTTCAAAAGCTTTTAACTCAATTCTTGAAAACTCAATTAGCTAGGATTTCAACTCAACCCAATGGATTCCTTTCAAAGTTGTTCTTAAAGATTGAATCATGTTTGTTATTAATGATACTACTGATTTTAGATGAGTTTAACTTGAGTTCCAAAAGAATCCTTGAGTTTTCCCTAATCCTAGTTATGGCTCTTCTCTACATTATAAATGTTGTTGTAAGTTGATTCAATTGATTGAATGTGGGTTGATTATGATGAAATTACTTGATATTAGTGTAAATCTACATGTCTTCTTGATTGACCTAAGATTCTAGGGTGAAATTGATATAGCCTAGGGTTATGTCATGAAAGAGGTAAATTGAGGGCTTAGATGTGACCTTCTAAAATTGATGAACTTTTTGATGAATTGCCTTAGATTGGATCACCTAAACATGAATTGCTTATGAGTGACTTGTAGACATGAATGAACTTGATAAGGTCTTACATGATGAATCATGGTTGAGTAGTATTGAGATTTAGTTTACTTGATGATATATGACTATAATTGAGTAAGAATGAGGCATGTGGTTAGTCTACCTTGAGAATTAGGTTCACATGATGGCTGTGTGAGGTGTTGCTTGAGAGTAATGCTCATAATATGAAGATGACTCCTAAAACTTTAAAGGTAAAAGCTAAAGGGAATGAACTATGAATATTGAGGCTTTAAAGTAGAAAGCTATTATGCATGTTGAATTGTATAAGGTACTATAGTGGAAGGACTTTACCCACATGACCTACAATGTGAGTATATGAACTTATACATGCAAATTAATGAACTATTTGAGTTATGATTATATACATGTCTATTATGATGAATGTTAGATGTGTTGATTTACATGGTCTATGATCCTTGAATGCAATATATGTGAATGATGCATGATTGTGATATTATGTACATACTTATGAACACTTGGAGAGGGAAGTGTCTATGATGATAATATTGTTGTTGTGTCATTGCAAGGACAATTATACACACACACACTCCATGCATAAACATGATTATAATGTATCAATGGTATTAATTGAAAGTATAGTTCTCATATGCACCTTTACACATTATTATGCATGAAATGTACATAACCATGTTGATCCTATTGTGTTGATTGAAAGTCCATTCTCATGAGAACACATGATCTTGGTGTGAAAAGTTATTCTCACATACTAATGATAATTCTAAGGTTGAAAGTCCAATTCTCACCTAATTGAATCTATGAGCTATTTTATGAGTTGGGTTGAGCGAAGGGTAAAGTACCCCTTCAAACATGTAAATCCAATTCAAGACTAATTATGTATAAATTGGGAAATAATGCTTAGCACCGAGTGGATATGGAAAATGAGGTAAAGGCCCTTCCGTCAATGCAATAGGTCGGGTCATCTAAAGTGAACTCATAAGATGGAAGCCCCTCCGCCAATGTAATAGGATAGGTTTCTAGAAGCAATCTCCCTATCCCATAACTATGTGCCCACAAAGGACTTAGCTAGTGGATCCACTTAAAAGCTAACACATTTAGTTCTACCTTAGGCAAGTAGGACACCTTCTTTCGGTGTGGGGTTACACAACACCGGATTCCATGTAGCTCACATTATCTATGTCGGTTATGACTACTTTTCCCTATATAATAAAGATAATGAATGAGACATGAACTATACTATGACTTTTTGGTGAGTTTTACTTAGTAGGAGTGGGGGTATGGGACTTCACTTCCACATTGCACAAGTAGACGTAGTAGGATGCCATGGGATGGTTCCTTTATATTATGATGAGATTTGAATGTATGCATGTATGTTGAATATATAGTTGTTATGAATGACTTTCCTTATAATTCAAGTAATGTACATGACTATTTCCTTATTTATGGCTATTACTTTATGATGAGATGATCTTGGTATTTGACTTTGTATTATGTTATGATTGGAGGCTATGTATTGTGAAGATTGGGATATGTATTATGTTGATGTTGGAGACTATGCTTGTTATTATAATGATATCTCTCATGTTATGATGAAATATATGTGAGTTGCCTTATGGGTTGCATTCTCCAACAATTTCAAAGATGATGTTAAAAAATGGCATATAGCATGATTTCAAATGAAATGTCCCTTTTTATGCATGTTTTAAGGTTTTTGTGCATGCCTTCCATACTTAGTACTTTTTGTGCTAACCCCATCTTTCTACATTTTCTGTAAGTGTAGGCTTTGGAGATATTTGATTCCATCCTCGTGGCTAGGTTCATAGGAGAACAAGAAGAAGGAGATTGGTGAGTCCTTATTGTATTCGAGGGCTCAACCATATGTCCTTTATTATCTTTCTTTTATGTTTTAGACTTTGGTTGTAAGGGCTATGTCCCTAAGATTGTATTTCAAGAGTTTTATTCCAAGT
>JAJOOR010030159.1:0-14715 GCA_036250505.1 Solanum acaule | reverse complement strand
AAGATGGCAAGCTTTACTAGCTCCATTTGATTTTGAAATACAATATAAAAAAGGAGAAGATAATAGTCTTCCAGATTTTCTCACTAGAGAATATTTGAATTAATATTATTTGTTCTTATTCTCCAGGATGAGATCATCATGGCCCCCTCCACAGAAGGGAAGAGGACGTGGCATGACACGTGGTGGAAGAGCAGGTCATATCCTTGCCCAGCATGGAAACAAGCAGTTAATAGCTGCTAATAATATTGCATCATCCAGTGGTATTAATATGGACCATCCCACTTATAAGGAATTCATGGATTTTATGAAATCCAAAAAGGAGAAGGAGTCGGAAAATAATCCACCAACATATTCCTCAGCATTAATGGATGAAGAAAACACAGAAGTGTTTGATCAGAATGATAAAAAGGAAGTTATACTTCTTTTAGAAAATAGTGATTTAAAATGAAAACATGATCCATGGCAACTTATGGCCAGGTATTTAGATTCAGTTCGTTATACTACAACTGCATACAAATACATAATGCACTATGAGATATTACACTCATCAACAGGGTCAGCTGAATTTCAGCATTTTTACCCGGCTAACACCAAAAAAGTTTATAACTTTTCAAAACTCATTATAAAAAGGATTATTCCTCCAGAAGAATGGGGTATGAGCCCTCTAAAGGAACGTGATTATATGCACCCTGAGCAAAAAATGGCAGTAAAATATAATTATTGGGACTATGTTAATAGTTTTAATAGGGCTTTGTTTTATGAGAATGCTAACAGGAAGCATTCATGGTTTATAAAAATTTGTTCTAATATTTTTACTCAACCAATCCCAAATTGGTTTTGTAAATGGTGGACCTTATATGGACCAACTATAAAAATATTACCAGAACAGTATAAGAAATTATATGCTGAGTGGATTGATATTTCTCCAAAGTTAATAACTATGGAACAGGATAATATCTTTTTCGAGGGAATGTCTATCATGTACTTCGTCATAGAATTTTCCATCCCTTGGATTATGAAATGGAATGTTGAAGTTCATAATACTTCAGAAGGATTCCCTTGTTTGCAACAAACTTTTTATACAAAGTTTTGGAGTAAATTGATTAATAAAGACTTGGAGGGAAAAGTACATGGCCAAGAGATCTTGGATTTAATAAATGTTACTATTAATAAATACCATGCTCAAGAAATTGAACAACCTCAGGAGGATATTATTAGTTCGTTTAAGCAAATTGCTAGAAAATTTCACATGAAGAAAGGAGTATTATCAAAATCAGAAGCAATTGCCTTTTATATGGAAGAGGTAAAAAAGGATTTAATGAAAAATCTTGATATTGAAATAAAAGATGATATCTCTATGGCATCTGCAAGCCACACTAATGAAGAGGATGATACATGCTTTGTTGGTGAGGGCCAAGAAGTTGATGAAGAGATAGACCTGGAAGCTATCTTACAAAAATATCAACAACAAATGGAAGAATCTTCCAGTACAAGCACATCGGTCAAGGGGGAAAGCAAAGAATGAAAACCCCACAAATATAAGAGAATATTTACTACTTTTATAAAGTTGTCGGCCACATGTGATGAGGCCAAATTACTTTTATAAAGTAATACTAGTGGGAGCCGAAAGTATTGTCGGCAATAAAGAAGGCCATGGGTGTATGTTGGGCCTTATCTTTTTATCTTTTTAAAGTGGCCATTATTATTAAAGTGTGGGCCTTAAGTTTTTAATTTTTTATCTTTTAAAGATTCCTCTTGATCTCTATAAAAGAGGAAGGATGTGTTTAGTTTAGAGGCAGGTTTTAGAAGCCCCTCTCTTTTGTTTCTCTCTCTCCCTTGTAATATTTTCTATGCAATTTTCAATAAAAGTTTGCAGTTTGGTTTGAAGATTTTGTCCAAAGGTACTATTCCTTACTGTTATTTGTTATATTTCTTTATGTTCATAAGCCCAATGATGGGCTAAACTGTTTGTGTTGAGTTGTAGCATACTAAGTTACTATAAGGTGGCGTTGTGTCTACTATGTTGACAGATTAAACAGTTAGACTAAGGTCAGACATAGTTTAATCCAGGCCAGTTTATGAAAGGCCGCCGAAGAAATCCGTTGGATTACCCATGTGGAGGGCGGATCCGGATAGTAGGGGCTTTCATACACTGTTGCCAGAATTAGCTATGTTCGTAAAGGTCCCTAATAGTCTGACTGTACGATCCATTTTCGTATTTGGTATAGTGGATCCTCGACAAGTGAAAACCTTAAAGATCTTCAACAAGAAGACTATTCGACGTCTGAAGATGAATGCTCACCTTGCCAACAAGGAATGACATGTGAAAAGAATGATGATGAAGACGATCTTTATAAGATCTATGATCAATTTATGGGTGTCAACAACTTGCCCCTTTCTTTGTCCATGGAGGAGAGTAGAGAAGACATAGACAAAGAAACATTGACACAATCCAATTTAGGCGACCACCAAAATATGCTTTGAGTAATAAGTTGGCAAGAAATGTTTATGGAGTTATGGTCGAACTCTTGCTTCCGAGCTGCCTACATATCTCAGGTTTCATGAGAAATCAGGCCACATATAGTTCGAGAGTGTAGGGACATAGCAAATTATATTAAAAAATTTCCCCAATATCAAATTATGGTAATACTGAAATCTTTTGGTTGTGAAGTATAAAGAGATTAGCACGAATAGAGGGACGAGATATAGTTCTAAAGAAACGTGAATGAGAAATGCTCCGTAGCAATTTCTACTGAAGACCTATGGTAGAGGGATGAATTTTCAAAATGATGCCCCAGTGTCGAGTTATAATGAATAGGGACATGAAAGAGTCATAAGTAAGATTTAAATCTGGACTTCTGAAAATGGAGTCGAGTTGAGTTTTGAAAGTAAATCCTTGATGTAGCTAGTGATGCTTGACATTGCACTAACTTGCGCTAGTTTGCTGCTTAGATGGAGTTCCTCGTTGTAATGTGTTGTCCTGCAAAACATGTAAAAGGGTGAAAGTACCTGTTGCGGTTCAAAAATTATAAATAGAAATAGTAATGTAAAGAGTAGAGTGTAGATGTTCAAACGACTATTGATGTCTCCTTTCTGTGTTGTGAATGTGATGCAGGTAAAGTAACTTGTAATGTAGAGGCCCTTGACTGGCGGGGTTGTTGTAATGTAAAGGCCACATCTGACTACGTAAAGCTTGTAATGTAAAGGCCCTCGACTGGCGGGGCTGTTGTAATATAAAAGCATGTGTCTGACTATGTAAAACTTGTAAAGTAACACTTGATTGTTGGCGTATGACAGCGTCGCTATGCTTGCATGCCACCGATCGGTGGAGCTTCGGTGACATCGCTACGATATTAGTCTCAATCGATGGAGTTTGACGAAGTTTGCTATGTATAGCCTCCAATCGGTGGAGTTTGAGTGACATTTTCTATGTACAACCCCAGGCTTGTGGAGTTTGGCGTTGTTAGACGGTGGTCTCCGATTGGCGGAGTCGTTGGTGAGGTTAGTTTACAAGCTCCAGTTAGTGGAGTTATTTTGAAAGAAAGATGACTATCCTATTTTCCTATGAGGATCCTCTTTTCTTCAGCACTTGATTCGGATCTTGAGCGTACCTGCAAAATTTTAAACGAAATATTCTTAGACATAAGATGCAAGTTGAAGTACTTTTGGGAAATAAAGTAGGGAAAGCGTATTTTGGCTCATGATTGTGAGAAGTCGAATGGCGTTTCTAGTCATGCTCCGAGACTTCATGTTATTTTCCTTGATTCCTGTGTTCTTGCACTCAAAGAAAATTTTAGTTTGGGAGGGGGTGTTGATTTGTATCGACTCGCGGACTGAAGCCTCGTCACTAGAATCCTTCAATGTCTTCTTAGCCCATATGTAGTTTCTTAAACTAGAGACTAGGTAGGTGGAAGAGTAGAAAAAATCTTTTTGAAAAGAATTAGCTTGTTTTTTCTAGAAAATAAGTATATTACGTATATATTAGGTATATATATATTTAGTAATTCTCCAGCGTTCTTAGATTATGACATGTTCCGAAGTCCATCGAGCTTTCCATTTTGTTGACTATATCCAACATAGTCTTCTTGTAGCTTTTAGTCTTCTGATGAAGCTTCCCTAACTCTTTTACAGACACAACGACGATCGATATTCTTCATGCTCTGATGTTATGCTAACTATGAGAAAGTGTTTCTGAAGGGTAAGAAAAAAATAAATAGAATTGATCGAGCCTAATTCAGGCTGCCTACGTATCCCCAAAATAGGAATCAGATCGTAACGTAGTTCGAATGCAAGTGGGAGAAATTGAAGTATATAATGCAATGACCGAGCTTGACTCAAGCTGCCTACGTATCTAAGTAGAATCAGGTCGTAACATAGTTCAGATACAATAGGAAAGTGAAAAATATGTGATGCAATGACCGGGCCTGACTCAGGCTGCCTATGTTTCCAAGCGGAATCAAGTCAGGACGTAGTTTAAATACAAAAGGAAAGTGAAAAAAATATGAAATGGAGTGGACCGAATCCGACAAGGATTGCCTACGTATCCCACCGAGGGAATTCAGGTCGAGCATAGTTCTAAATACATGGAAATGATGATTTTGGGTTTTCTAAGGGAGACCGGATCCGATGTGGGTTGCCTATGTACCCCACAGTGGGAAGTCAGGTCTAGACGTAGTTTTGTTGAAAATGCAAAAATACCAAAAATAAGAGCTAATCTTGAGGTCTTCAGATGTAGTATTTCTTGATGGCGTCTGAATTGATTGGCTTTGTTCTCACTCTGTCATCCATTTTTGCTAAGATTACTCCTTCTCCTTGATCCTTAAATTCAAAGTTGGCTTGAACTTTCTTGTCTTTTGTTTAACAGGTAGACAAGTGGGATTAGTTGGAAATCTGTGTGAGACAATATCAGTGCTTAATCCTAACATTTCATCGTACGACCAGGCAAAATACATCGACATATTGCTTAAGCAACTTTATTAACTCTTACTTTCTTTCATCCTCCAAATGTATGCTGACTCGTATTTGCTTCACGATTTCTTCATCTCCTAAGTTGACAACCTCTTTTTCATCCATATTAGGTTTTTTCTAACTTTCAAATTGCTCGATCTCGTGTGGTAGATTTTCAAGCATTATTCTTTCATCATACTCTTCATGATCTTGTTCATCGCTTACACCTTGCTCGGTGGATTCTTTACATGTCATAACCGTTGAACGATGATTTTTATTAATATAAGTGCTGAAAAGTTCAAAAGGTAAGTAAAAATAAATAAATATTTAAAACAACGAGGATTATTTTTTTTAAAAGAAAACAAAGACTTTTTATTTCAAAGCATTCTAGCTTTTAGAAGAGGCAAGCAACAAAAGTTTAGGCATGATTCAAGCCTCAATTTGATCATGCGAATTTTAAAATTAAAACTACTCTTCCACACTACCAAGACTCTAAATGACATAGGGACAAACTGATGGTCTAGTTCTGCAAGATTTCTCCGGGTTCGGTATCACGAATGGTCAATTTGATGAGATTTATCTCTTCCTCTTCTCCAACCATGGCCACAAACAAATTGACTAATCCTTTTACGATGTCATCAATGCCAACTTGATCTGGAATCAAAGGTTTTTCTGGTACAAATATGGTATCGCTTACCCCCTGGTAGACTCTTCCAAGGCAGGCTCATATCCGAGTCCGTTGGTGCCTCTCTGATGCTTCAGCTGGATTGGCTCAACTATGCCATTAGACTTTGGTCCAAGTCCACTTTTTGACTGGTACCCATAATTCAACATCTCTGACGCAACCATTTTTGCTGCACTTGACAATTTTGTATTATCTGGCTCTGCTTCCTCATTGATCCTTACAGCTTGCATGATTTCCAAAGTGTGAAAAATGGCTCCGTCTAACTCATCAGTGACTGGGATAAAATTAACAGAAAGGATTGAGTGACTGAGCTCCCCGTGGATGGTAACTTAGGTGCGACCCCACTCAAACTTTACACGTTGATGAAGAGTGGAAGGAACCACTCTCGCCATGTGAACCCATGGTCTTCCTAACAATAGGTTGTAGTTGGATGATACATCCATCACTTGAAATAGAATGGAGAATTCAGCTGGCCCCACCTGCAATGTGAGATAGATCTCTCCAATGACACTTCTTTGTACTCCATCAAAACCTCTAACTTTCACACGGTTTTCCCTTATCTCTCCCATATTAATGCCTAAATCTCTCAAAGTGGTGGAAGGACAGATGTTGCATCCAGAACCACCATCAATTAAAACTTGAGTCACAATTTTATCACAACATTTGAATGCGATGTGAAGCGCTTTGTTGTGACCAGCTCCTTCTGCAGGCAACTCATCATCATGGAAAGAAATCTTGTTAGCTTCCACTATTCTCCCAATCATTGCATCTAAGGTTTCACTTGTGGTCTCTTTTGGAATGTTTACTCCGCTTAACACCTCCATCAAAGCATTCATATGAGCTTCAGAACTCATAAGCAGACACCAAATGAATATGTGGGCTGGTGTCTTCTTCAGTTGCTCTTCGACTGAATAGTCTTTAGATTGCATCTTTTTCCAAAACTCTGTGGCTTCAAAATTCTTCTTTGGATTCTGTTCTTTTCCAAGAACTTTTTGATTAAGGCC
Organism: Solanum acaule; assembly: GCA_036250505.1. Lineage (NCBI taxonomy): Eukaryota > Viridiplantae > Streptophyta > Magnoliopsida > Solanales > Solanaceae > Solanum > Solanum acaule. Next base: position 8,079 of record JAJOOR010030159.1, on the reverse strand, counting down.
CTCTGGGGAATAACACTTTCTCGACCTAGTCATTCCTTGAGCCACGACAGTGTCGATCGTATTGCCTTTGGCGCCTGCTCGGTAGTCCCATGGAACTGCTTTGGTGTCATATTCAGGCTTTCCAACAATTAGAGTGGTCAATACAAATCTTGGGAGATATGTTTGGATGGTCAGAGGTTCCCTTAGTTGAACAGTGATAACAGGTTACGCCGAAGATATCATGGCATCTGCTTCATTTATGTCTGGACAGTCAGGGCCTCCATATTCTTTATCAAGAGTAACCATATTGACTTCCCAATTCTCATGGCTTGGAAAAGGGTTGTTGTTCACATTAGGAGGCGCTGGAGTGCATTTGATTACTCCTCTCCTGATCAAAGACTCGGTCTAGTTCTTCAAACCATAACAATCTTCTGTGTCGTGTCCCTGGATTCCCGAGTGGTAAGCGCATTGCTTGTTTCCATCAAAATTACGAGGGATTGGATTAGGAAGTTTTCCTTAAACTGGTTGCAACACTCTTGTTGTCCTCAACCTCTTAAACAATTGGGCATAAGGTTCGGCAATAGGTGTGTAAACACGAGTATTTCTAGCCTTGAGATTCGAACGTGGACTCGGTGCATAAGTTTGTCTATTTTGGTGGATTGGTCTTGGTGGTTTTTGGTATGCTGGTGCTCGGGATGGATTATAGTGGGGTCGGGTATTATATATTTGGTATGGGACGTATGAAGTCTGTGCAACAATCTTGTGATTGTTGGAGTATCGGTGGGACGGTCCTCCTTGTTGCTAAGTGATAGCTGGAACATCCTCCCTTTTACTTATGATGCATCCAATGGAGCCCAATTGTATAGCCCTACTTGCAGTTTGCAATGCGACCATAGACTGAATCTTTCCACATTTAACACCCTCCTCTATAAAGTCCTGAACTTCTGGCCCATCATTGACATCATCTTGTCAAAGTAGAGAACTTCTTGAGCTCGAATAAAGTATTCTGAGAGCTCACTCTCATCTAGTGGTGGTTTCACCTTTGCGGCTTCAGTTCTCCAACGTTGTGCGTACTCCTGGAAATTCTCTGATTGTTTCTTCTGTATGTTGGCTAATGAGAATTTGTCAGCCGTAATTTCAGTATTGAATCTGAAACGAGTCATGAAGTCTTCAACCATTTCCTGCCAGTCACGCCACTTTCGAGGATCTTGGCGAGTATACCAGGTCTTCCCTAGAAAAACTCAGGATGAACAACTTCATCCTTAACTTCTCATTTCTCCCTACACTGACTAACTTGTCACAATATGCCCTTAAGTGTGCCTAAGGGTCACCTTTTCCATCAAAAATGTCAAACTTCGGTGGTTTGTACCCTACTGGCATGTCAATGTATGGCTGGATGCATAATTCATCATAATCCAGACCCTCTATTTCTCTAGAAACTTGTAAGCTTTTCAACGCTTTTTTCAAACCATAAAATTGGGCATTTATCGATGCATCTTCTTTCAGCTGGGCATCTTTCTCCATTTTTGCATATTGATCGACCTCAATCGGGACATTAATCACAGCTGGTGTTGTGAAGGTAGGAGCTAAAACGGCATATACAGGTGGAACATGTGGCTCGTAGGAAGCGGCGACATGTGCCCCAAGTATCTGCTGCATTGTAGGTATAGTAGGGTCGCGATTAGAAAGGTCAGGAACAGTCCTGACTGCGGTTGGAGAAGCTGGTGGAACTCGACCGAGAGCAGGAGCGTGTTGAGTTGGTTCTGGCTGATTTGGTAGGTCGATAGAAGGCAAGTCAGCCTTTGCGAAGTAGATAGGTGTTTTGAAAGTAGGGAAAGTGGTAGCTGACAATTTGGCCAAGTCTCTCACTTGGCGCAATTCTTCCCTCAAGATCTCGAGTTCTTGCTCCATGCGAGCCATTTTCTCTTCATTTTGGATGTATGTTATGCTTCGATAACCTTCGGGGTTCTCAATGGGTACCATTATGTTTGCAGCAACGTTGAACTCGTCTTTATCAGTCATCTTTCCTTTGGATCGAAGGTTGTATCGTGAGTCAGCCTGTTTGCAAGTCGACACAAATCAACGTACTTTTGGGGATAAATTATGAAAAATAAAAGAAAACAAAGAAAAAAAGGAAACTATGTTAGTTTGGAAAACATTGAAAGATGTAACAAATATGTAAGCTTAACACATATATACACCAATTTGGCGACATTCAAAACGCGTCCTAATATGGAACCTCTTTCCGCCTGAGGTTGGCTTAAGTTGCAATTAGTTTGATAATAAATGATCCATTTAAACACATTTTAGATTTGGAGCAAACATAATTTCATTGATTAGGTAGTCTGACTATTATAATGAAGTAGGCGATCAAAAGCCGAAGAAATGAAAGTACAGGGGTGGACATAAGGAATACAAGAGAGATAGGCCATACGTCACTTTGAGGAGAGAGTTCAAAAATAAAGACGACTTATGGCCAGGTTGGGGCATCGTCATCGTCATCGTCCCCATCATAAAATGGCTCTTGGTGGTACTCTGGGGATTCGTCAATCTTTCATTCCAGTTGTTTGAAACTTCCCTTTCATCAAACCCTATGGAACCATATTTTGAGTGAGTGCCTTCTACTGTTGGGATAGGTTCATCCTCCATATGCATCACTCTTCCATCTCTAGGGTCATACAAGTTAGGGTCATGCTCTGAATATCCTTCTGAATCCCCTTCCATCTCCTCAGTTGGCTCTCTAGGATCCTCTTCTGGGTTTTCCTCCATCTCTTCATTTGGTTCATCATCAACTGCCTGTATGAGATGGTCAATAGACCGTGGGGTCCCCTGATGATACATGGTTGTAGTGATGTGCATAAGGTTCAATAGTTGCATGCTAATTTAATTTGATCTTTGAGTGTCTGTGAACCCCAAGATTCCCTCATAGCTAGGTCTAGCGATAATTCCTCCCATCATCAACCAAGTATAATATTCAGGCGTGTACCACGACTCAACCCCCATGTTTGAGTCAAGAATATCGCACCATCCTTGTACCAAAGCAGCAATCCTTTCAATCGGGATTCTTCCTTCAAAATCGACCTTTATCAATGCCATATTTACCATAGAGGAACGACTTGGGTAATCCCAAACTGTCGGAGGACTCTTAGAGGTGCGTAGGGCTGGAAGCCTTCCAACCCAATCCACTCAATGAAATAGGTATGGTTAGCTCTCAATAAAGCTCGGCCATGGACCCATGGTAGTCACCATTGAATACGGTTCCCTCTGAGGTAGGTCAGGAAAAGACGCCAACCTTCTTCATTATTTGGGGAATCCCACGTGCTCAATCTCATCGCATGACTCCTAATTTTGTTGTGTAAGTCTGCTTCAGTGCCATTTTCTGCTCTTTTTTGATAGAAGTGTTCCAACGCCCAAATCTGTAGCAATAGGTTACTTCCCTTAAAGTGATCATATCATCTAGATAATGATTGAAATATTTCTGCCAAGATCATGGGTACGATGGTCACTCTAACAGGTCCCCTAAACATGAAGATTACCATAGGCAATAGGTTGATGTCGACATAACTTTTTTCTTTGGGAAGATTATAATACCCAAAAAGGTCATCACGAAAACAGTAGCATTGTGCCTTTCCCAACCAACCTTAGAGATGAAGAATTCTTGCTGGAATCTATCATAGCTATTTCGACGACCGAACCTTTTAAACAGATAATTCAACTTGACCCATCCCTCGTCAGCTCTTCACAAACATGGGCCTACCCTCAAACCCAAAGACTAGAGAAAATCGATTCCCGATGTAGTGCACGGGGTCAAGGGTGCTCTGCCAACCAACGGTAAATCAACAATTTGACTTATCTCTTCCAGTGTTGGTTTGATTTCAAAATCTGTGAACTGGAAAGTCACTGTTGCTGGTTGCCAAAATTCAATCATTAGAGTAATGAGCGACTTGTTTGCCTCCACATTCAGTAGATAGTTAATGACCCCAAGTGTGGCATAATCTCATTTCCATATGCCACTCGGATGTTTCCCCACCACTCTTTCAGAGTTCGAGGGACCTTAGTCATCATCCTGATATTAGGAAGGTTTTGGTTTATTTGCATCTGAAAAAAAGGGTAAAGGGTATGATGAGTTTATTTGCTCCAAATTCGTAAAGTGTTTTAGTTTGGATAATTTATATCAATTTCACACAAAGTGTAAGTCGTCAAGTTTTAAAGAAGAAACTCTTTGACATTTGGTTGGTTTCCTAAAGGCAATGACAATACCTTATATTGTCTTGCCTATGGCTATGGAACATGACATATTTCTAGAGTAGGAGTTTTCCCTAGATGACTGAAAATGGGATTGAGTAATTGCGAGAAAGTTCTCTATTTTAATTGCACTAACTCTAAAGCTAAGGAATCCAAAGAGAGTTTCGAAGGAGTGCAGGAGCATCGCTCGCGTGTTCAGTGTGTGTTTATGTACGGCCAAAAACTCGATAGAATGTGTAAATGACAGTGTAGGGAAAGCAATAATAAGTAGTGTTTTAAAACAAATAAGGAACACAACCTTGGATTTTACTTGCGACCTTTCAGTCAAAACCATATATCAATTCAGTAAAGCAAACAAGCAAAAATAAACAAGTAATCACAAACATTATTCCTAAATTAAGTTTTCTAAGGTTAGAACCTAAGTAAGTATCCCAACAGAGTCACCAAGCTATCGCACTCTATTTCGAACTAGTCGAAATAGTTCACAACATAATATGGTTGTCACTCTGATTTTGAAAAAAAAATATCATTTTTGTGTTAGAGTCGCCACCTAAATTTTAAGGAAAATATTAGGAAAACCATTTTTTAATATGTAAATGTAAACTCTGTTTTGATTTGCGAAACTAGTGAGATTCTGAGTAAGGATTTTGGTTACTTGAGGGGAAAGTGTTAAGCATCCCTCAGAGTCTATCTGAAGATAGTCCTTAAACTCAATTTAGGAAAATATAAATAGGAAAACTTATTTATTTATTTTCTTTTAAAATCAATGATAAGTAAATCTCATTAGTTTAAAAAAAGTAAAATACAAGGTACGACATATATACGCTCCCAAGTGTACATGTTCAAAAAATAAGATAAAAAAATAAAAAATAAAAAATTAGCACAACCTTAAGCTAAACCGGTGAACAGAATGATACAAATACTTTATCATTTTTTGGAGTTGAGCAAATGTCTTAACTAATTTAATATGGTTAGTCATTCACGTTTTAGGTAGGAGAACTTACACCATGTGTAATAAAGTTGTCAGGCAATTAGCTACCCAAACAATTCTAAACTTTAGTTTTTATGACTTATTAAATATATAAAAAATAAGCAGCAACAGTACATCACAAAGAAGTACATCCTAACTAACAATATACTTGTTGTCTAGCTATTGATATTATTGTTCTTTTATCGAGCAGTTCATGGGATCGGCTATTTAGTGGCGCTAAAGAAAACTTAATCTATCAAATTCACAATGAGACAGCAACTATTACAAACTGAAATCTGCAGATTTTCAGCAAAGTAAATGGTGCACTTTAGTCTAAATCGGAAAATGAGGCAATCACTTGATGAAATTGTTCATGTTCTATCCTATATCCAGATATCTAAGCCGTCAGTATCTCGCATAACTAAGACATGCTCATTTTAATATCTAAGAGAAGTTTTGTGAAAGCATCACTGCACAACAAAACAAAAGGGCAATATTAACTGAAAAATACAACAAATAGGTAGAGAAAAGTTACTTGTAATGAACCATTTCACATGTTTTGAGCAACATTAAAGTTCTTTTCTTCATTACTAACTTAAAACCAAAAGTCCAAAACAAATAGGGGGCAGAAAGTCGAGCTGCCTTAGTCATATGGGATCTAATTCATATGAAGACCAATCTGATAGATTTAGAGCAGAATGATACCAAAAGTAACATGCTACAATTTTAAAACTAAATAGGGCATATTAAAGCTCGCAACCCACTTCACCTTATTAATTCTTAGGCATGCTTTAACTGGAAATAAACTACCATTCACATGGCGGCTTGTGGTACAATTCATACCAAAGTATTGGATGTCTCACAAATTTTTATTACTTTAGTATAAATCAGGGGAAACAGAAAATTCCATAACTTGATCGAGGTCGAGATTTAGGTGCAAGAGAGATAATTATATCCTACTTGGAACTAAAATGTGAAGATTTAGACATTAAACATGATACTTATATTTTAAAGTGTAACCCAAAATAAAACATTTGGAGACAATTGAAACGAAGGACTGCATTGAAATTGAGGAATGGTAGAAATAAAAAATAAAGGAACTTGCTAATTTAAATCTTCAGCTTCTGGACTTGAATGACACTTAGCAACAGAGAGCAATTAAATCAGGCTAAACGTCTTATGAAATCATATTTCAGAACTCGCAAACAACAATATTAACATGTCTTATGCTTTCTAAGCCGATTCTAACTCAAGTTTATATTAACAATATGAGCAGCTGAAACACAAGAAAGACACAGCCAACATTTAAGTTATGATTCAAACAAGCACTGATGAAACATGGCGACACAGTTACCATACTCAAGTGGAGACTAAGTGAGCATCAAACTATTGCGAGCAAAGCAAGTCATAGATTCAGCTAGTTATATGGATACAAAATCAAGTTAATGAAATAATGACCAACACGTAACATTCAAACAACTCCACTTGATTCTTGACTCACGCCTACTGCCCAGAGACATACCAGAAACGAAATTAAAGTAAGCACTAAAACAGGGGATCAGTTACATGTAATATCATATCATATACCAAGTGTTCAACACATAACACGTTGCATCAAAAAGAATGTAAGAGGAGACGAAATTACCTTTCTTGGAGCAGCAAACTAAAGCTTTGATGTCAAAAGATTTCAACTTCGAACTCGAATTTCAACTCGAAGAACACTAAAACAGTCTCATTGGATTGTTGTTGGATCCCCTTTCTTTTCAATCGATTCTTGGATATTTTAACTGATTTCTGGATGATCTTTATGAGAACCAAATGGTTCTCTTTTATAGCTAATTTGGGCTCCAAGAATTCAAATTTTGAATTCTTGGAAACCCCAATCTCAGAGCAAACAGAAAGGCAATTATGAAGGAGAAGAAAAACCTTGGAATATCTTACTTTTTTGGATTGATTGAAAAGGGTGAGTGATACATGGGGTAAGGAACTGCCGAAATTGACATTTTTCCAGCGGCCCAGAGCCGTTTCTGACGAAAGGAGTGGGGGATCACGTGGAGGGGTGATGGGAGAGGACGTTCTGGGCGAAGCAGAGAAAGAAAACTAATGTGTCCTTTCGCTGGAAAAGTAAAGAAAACGTAGGGGAAGATGGAGGACTAGGGGCGAACGTGACTTCTGGGGAACAGAGTATAGAGCGGTGGTGGTAGTGTAGGGATCGTTTTGGAGAATAAAGGTCCCACTCATTTTTGGGTCGTCCGATCGTTTGATCGGACTGTTAAAATTAATCAAGAGTTAAATATATATATATAATGCTGAATTAAATTGGGCCCTTAGATCAAATCGAATGATTGAGATCAAATATGAAGAAACACAATCCATGTGCTTCTTATGTGGCACGCGTGGATTGGCCGAATTAAAATTACTTGGATTGCCAAATTTGCTCAAATTAACTCCATTTAAATTATAACCTCTTCTTTATTAAATAGACATAGTTTATTAAATCAAAAATAAAAATTTTGCAAGACTAGCTATTTGTTAATATTAGTGATTCTAAAAATAAAATTAATATAAATTAGCAACTCATTAATTAATGAAGTCTTCCTAATTTTGAAAAATGTCGAAAAATATTTGTCACTATAATAGAAATTATATTTAATTAGAAAAATCGAGTTAACCCTTAAAAAACAATATGTATTTGATGTGAAATTTGAAAATGAGAAAGTAAGTAGTAATATTTATATAATATATTTAACTTTTTTTTATAAAAAGTAGTATTTATGAAATAAATTTATCAAATAAAATAAATAATTAAAAATCTTTTTTTATTCGTACAAAAGTTCATAACATATATATATATATATATATATATATATATATCATTATTATTA
>JAJOOR010030158.1:0-14009 GCA_036250505.1 Solanum acaule | reverse complement strand
GTAAGTCTTTATCATGAAATTATTTGTTGTTTTGTCAAGACATGCAAACAAAAGCCATGGGCAACCTTCCTTGCACCTACATCTAACTCTTTTTGGCTTATTCACACACTTCTCTATTTGAACTCTTTTCTGGACAGCATATTTACTAACTGCTCTTCTAAATTCATTCACATCTGCAAAGACCATACCCAATTGCCATACAACTTTCTTGGCAGTAGAATCATGTATAATTTTCTGATTATTTGGTCTCCTCCTTCTTTTTACAGTTCTTGGTAAATTTACTCTTTCAGATTCAACACATTCATCACTAAATTCATCTTTATCTATTTCAAAACTTCCATCATCAAAACTTGCAAAATAAGGCTCATCACCTCCTAATCTTCCTTCAACACTTATTTTACCTGTTTGAGTTTCATCAAAATCTAAATCTGCTCCAACTTCACCTACTGGTACCTCTTCAGTATCAGCTGGTACTCTCTCTTTTCTTTTTCTTCTTTGAAAAGATCTTTTTTCAGCCCTCAACTCCCTAACCTCTTCATGTACATCACTACCATAGTCCTCATCATCATCTCCCACCAATCCACATTTAGACTCAACACTATCTTCAGTTGAGTAATCAGAACCCTCTTCTTCTAAGAAATCAGATTTAACAGGGCCTGAAACTAGATCATCAGCATCTTCAGTACTAGGATTTGCAGCAGTGACAGGAGTTGTAGTGAAATGAGATCTAAGAGCAGCAGTTGTAGTGGGTGGAGTTTTAGTGGAAGGAGATCTAGAAGCAGCAGTTGTAGTGGGAAAAGTTGTAGTGGAATGAGTTGTGGTAGTGGAAGGAGATCTAGGAGCAAAAGTTGTGGTAAGAGGAGTTAGGGTAGAAGCAAATCTAGTATCAAAGGTAGTAAAAGGATTTTCACCTACCCTACTTTGTTCATTTACTTTATTAAAAGTTGAACCAGATTCCTCCATATCCCCATGAGGAACATTTTTTAATAAAATAAGTGTGGGGTCCACAACTGTATCATCAATCAAGTGCTTTACATATACCTCCACAATATCTCCATCTTCCAAAGAACTACTTAAGTCTAAAATATCCATATCATTATGAATATCTTCCAAAATACCACTGTTAGGAGGTTTAATACTAAATGTGCAAGTTATTGTGTATCCTAATTCTTTAATGTAGCATGTTAATTCAAAATAGGACAGTCTATCCACACCAACATCCAAAAACTCTGTAACTTGCCCACCACTGTAAACTAGTTGTCCACTACTCAAATCTAATACTCCACCATGATACCATCTTAAAGTAACCAAAGTAAATCCACTCATCTCCTACCTGAACAGAGGTAACACTAGTAAGGAATGAGAAACTCTACTTTTTGAGGTTGTACCTTACCAGTAAACTAAAAGCCTGTATAAATTCACGAAAACAAGTAAATAACTATTAAAATCCCTAACAAACTACATACTACGACACACATATCAAAATAGCATTTGAATGACAGTGCAACAAAACCTAATCAGACACTACCATCAAAACTAAAATCAAATATCAACATAACATTCAATTGGTAAAGAATAACGTTCAATTAGAACTAACCCTAATAAACATTAAAAGGCCCTAAAAACCTTCACACTACAACACACCAGTCAAAATAGCATTTGAATACGCAGTAAAAATAAAACCCTAATCAAACACTAAATCAAAATAGTATTTAGCTAGTAAAGATCTAACCTTTTCTCAGAAGAAATAGTAAATAAGCTTTCCGAGCAACGTCAATAATGGAAGATCGTAGAGAAAAGGAAGAAGAACTAGAGATTTAGGAAGAAGAACTAGAGATTTGGGAAGAAGATCGTAGAATTAATCTAAGGAAGAGGAATGAGGGTCAATTAGGTTCAAAGGTAAAGGTAAAGTTTTATGACACGTGTTAATTTGTGAGTCATGTAAAGTCATGGGGTCCACTAATATATACGTGGACAGCGCGTGTATACAAACATTTTTTATAAATCTGGTTTATGTTGACACATCAGCATCTGAGGGTAACCTAATATAAAAATAAAAAGGTTCAGGGGGATAATAGGATCCCCGCAAAGGTTAAGTGTGTAGTTGGAAATATGGCTAAAGCTTGAGGGGGCATTTGACCCTTTTTGGGATCTTTTTGAAAGTTCTTTATAAAATATTTATTGCTTTTAAATATTTTTCTACTTACTTCATATGTTCCAATTTATGTGACTTACTTTCATTTTTAATCGGTCTAAAAAATAATGATATATTTCTATATTAAATAACTATTTAATTATAAAATGTCTATGTTACCTTTAATGAAATGATTTACAGCCACACAAATTTCTATAATTCATTTTGGACCACAAGTTTTAAAATCTTCATTTATTTCTTAAATTCCGTATCAAGTCAAACTATCTAACATAAAAAGGGACGGAGGGAGTATTACTTCGCTATACTATTTTTTAAAAAATATTTACCATCTATAGTTACTGTACTATGTATTAAAAGTGAAATATACATATAATATATATGTATTATAAATGTATTATACATATTTTGATTTAAAAAATTGCACAATGTATTAAAAATGATCTATCATATCATCATATCATATATTACTATAAGTGGGAACAAAACAAGTTAAAACTTGAATTACAATTTTACCCCTATTATAAATTAAAATATTATAAAACATTTAATTATTTAATTTAAATATTAAATTGTATCATTTTAATTAATATGTTAATGACTTTTGCACTTCCTTAGATTAATTCCTAATTAAAATATCTAATTTAATACATATTTATCATCTATAATTTATATGTATATAATAATAAATTAATAATAATAATAATAATAATCCAAAAATCTCTTCATAAAATGTATAACCCCTGCTTTGGCCCCAAGGTACTTTCTTTTATTCATCATTTCTCTTACTTTATCTACTTCTCCAATCTAAGCCGGGACTATGTTCGGCTAAAGAATTATATCTATGTCGGATAACTAACTTCACTTTTATATCTACCATGAAAGATCTAGATTTTATCTAAATATGCATAAATTTACATGTGGTTTCTTGACTTGGTTCTGAGATGGTGGTACAGTCAGATTCAATACAACAAGTTAGTGGCTTTGTCTTAGTGACTCCGGCTAGCCAGTCGTGGTCTTAGCCCGATAAGGAGTTAAAAGGGCGCTTTATTCTCGGTTAGAACTACTAGACACATGGAATCATTAACAATACGTATTTGAATCTAGACAGGTCATTTGCTTGGGTAAATGGATTAGATCCTTCCATACAGTCATTAAACTATAAAAAAATTATATGTATTTCGATTCGAATTTTCCTTGAATTCGGATGTTGACAAGCTATATTGAAGATGACCGCGCGGACTACCGCCCGTCTTCTGAGATCCTATTACGTTGGTATCAGAGCCTAAGAACTTTCATGGTAAATATGAGATTGATGTGACGTATTTCGGCATAGATATATTCTCTTGATCATGGATCTAGGAGATACTAGTACTAAAAGTACTCAATTAGAAGAGGTAGATATACCTCAAAACCTTGATTTGTTAAACAAATGGACTATTTCGAAAGTTGATATAAAAACCATTTATGATTATGGTTGGTTTGATAAGATCTCTAATAAACAACTTATAAAAACTACTAAACAATCTCTGGCGTTAAATTCGTCCGAACAGACTATTCAATTATTGAATAAACGCGATATTGATGTTTATAAAAATCAATACAAGTTCTTGCATATTGGTATGGTACGGATTGCTTTTAAACCTTTAACTCTGAAAGTGTTACCTGAGACATTCTTAGCTGCTCTTCGCGATGCGAAAAATTTAAATTTTCGACAATCTTTGATGGGTTCGATTGAATCCACGATATCTTATGGCCCAATTTATTTTAATACTCAGCCTAATTTGCAGTTATCTTTAACTGATTCTAATATATTAGATGCTTTGACTTTGAATATTAAAACGCATGGTTATAATTATGTACCTGGACTTGAATTGATTTGTTTATCATATCGCATCTATTATAAACTGCTTCTTACTTTGAATCCCCGATGTAAATTATATGATACATCAGATCAAACTATTTTGGTAGAAACTAATTTGCAAAATCTAAGGTCACTACTAGAAGACCTATTAAATGGGAAGAGATTAATTTTCCTACTACTTGGACTTTGGATTCGATTATACCTCCTGCACAGATGACAGATGCAGTTACTAATTTTGATTATTCTCATATTACTCAGAACTTCGATGGAAAGATTTGCATTCAATTTTGATGAGAAAAGTGTCCATTATAATAGACACTTTTTTTCTGATAGAAGATTAGCTATTCAGCATATTTCGCCTATTGAACCTATTTATGGTCCTGCCCGTGATCGTGCGGCTTCTTTACATACCTTATCTTCATCGGTTATAACTGCTAATAAGGAAAAAATTAAAATTGATCCAAAATTAAACATAGTTCGAGTGAATGATAAATCATCTGATGTTTCTGATAAGGATATTCCTTCTGCATCCAAAATGGATTTTAATCTTAATGATATTTAATGATGAATGTACAACAAATTGATTTTAGTCCAGGTTCACTGGCAAGGAAGTATATTCAAAATGAATTTGCAAGTGATAAATGGAGCCAGTTTAAAACTTGGTTTTTTTACACTTATAGTGCGGAGGATTTGCATAATATTTCTCAACAATTTTATGAGACTTGTGCTTTGCTTAATCATACTATGTTCTTCATACCTTGATTTATAACTACTTATTTACTTTTATTCATCAAATTTCTTGAACGATCCTATAAAGATGAATAAGGTAATATTATCAAAATTGTCTATCCGCCTCAGGCACCGTTTATACTATCTAATAATACATGTATTACTTTCACTGCTTTTCAGAAATTCATTGAAAATGATGTGGCTACGATAAGTATTAACGAGATTAATAATCTCATTTCTCAAAACAACTATTTAGGACTTTATGTGAAAGTTTTAGGAGAACTTATTAGTTCTCTTGATAAAAAGTTAGATTTTTTGATAACTTTAATTGGTCAGATAAAAAATGATTTAAAATATCCTGAACAGGTTTCTACATCAAAACAACTGGATGTACCATTCAGAGACCTCCTGAGATTTGGAATTTTATTTTTAAACCTCTTTATGATCTTGAAAATCTACTTGATAAAAAGTTTTCAAAATTTGGTGCGAAACCCATCAGTTTATCTGAAGATTTTACAGATGAGATGGAAACCACTTTTGATTTCAAAAATCAATTCGAATAAGAAATTAATAAACTTAGTGGTTATCCTAAAACGAATAGTGTTAATACTAAATATGCGCATCAACCTAGTATGCAAACTTATTATTATCCTAGACCAACCCCTCAAGATGTTTTGATAGAGGAACGTGATTGGACCAAACTAATACTTCCTATAGTGGAAGCGAGATCTATGAATGGAATCTCGATGGTTTAACAGATAGACAATTAACTATTCTTGTTCATAGAATTCTTATGTACGCCACTATTTGTAAGAGTGTTAATAACACCGATAGAACAATTTGCAAAATGATAATTGCAGGTTTTACTGGCCAACTTAGAGGCTGGTGAGATAATTATATGACTACTGACGCAAAAGCCGCCATTATAAATGCTAAGGTTGCTAATGAAGGTGTTGATAACCTAGGATTTGCTTTAGTAAATAATAGAGAAGACGTTCTTTATACCCTAGTCTTGACTATTCTCGAACACTTCAGTGGTAGATTTATCAATCAATATGAGACTGTTCGTTCTTTGCTAAATGATCTTCGATGTAGGCATTTAGGAGAGTTCAAGTGGTATAAGGACACATATCTAAGCCGAGTGATGGAACTACCCGAAAACGGTCTTGAACATTGGAAAGCCAAATTCATAGATCGCTTACCTCCTTTATTTGCCGAGAGAGTTAAAAAAACTCTAAGGAATTGGCAAGGAGCTATTCCGTACAACTCCTTTACTTATGGAAAATTAATAGGAGCTTGCACCCAAGAAGATGTTAATTTGTGCAATGAATTAAAGCTCTCTAGACAGCTTAAAATTGATAAGCTTAGAGAAAGGTCTCAATTAGGAGACTTTTGCACTCAGTTTGATTTACCAGATTCAGGTAAACAAACCAAACCTAGAGATTCTAGAGACTCTAATCCAGATAAACCTCATAGGAAAAGAAGATCTAGGCAAAGGTCTAGGGAAGAACAAGAAGAGCAAAGAACTCATCGTAAATCTCGTCGTTTTACGAAGAATAGGTCCAGGCGAGATCTCACAAAAATTAAGTTCTACAAATGTGAAAAATTTGGGCATATAGCACCAAATTATAGGCTTGAAAAGCTTAAATCTCTGGAATTAGAGGAAGACATACACGATAAAATCTGTAGTTTCTTATACACCTCTGGTTCTGAGTCAGATTATGATGATTATTCTGAAACTGATAAATCTGAATCGTCTGGTAATACTCAATCAGCAACTATAGACGCGTGTAAATGTAGAGGTGATTGTTGACACCCAATTTTGGCTTAACATTTTTAAAATTCGTAACTTTTAAGTTTTATTTATCTAATGGCTCAAAATATTTTTTTATAATTTTAAATAAGTTTATCGATAACTATCCTTATTTACCAAAATTTAAAATTTTTTATCAGTTAATTTTAACATTGCATTTTTACATGTCATTAGTTATGTTCATTATATTTATTTGTTACATTTGTTAATATTGATATTTTGCATAATCTAAAAATTCATTCAAATACAAATATTTTGCTTGATCGATAATTTTGGGTTACAATCACAAACTCAAAAATTGAGCTCATTTAACAATTATTTCTTATATAGGTTTTGATTAGGTTAAAAAATAGGGGGCGGTGAATTTATTTTTTAGAATAGGGTTGTAAAATTTCAGTTCACTATTCATTTTCCGGCTATCACCACCCTGATTCCGGCCAAAACTCCGGCAACCCAAAACCCTTATTCATTTTCTCCTTTTTTCCGGCGAAACCCCACCGGATTCAACTCCCAAACCAGCGAACTGAAGTAGCCACCCAAAGACCCCCATTTTCCCTTATCTCTTCTCTTCCTCATTTGCTGCTACCAGCAGCTCTCCGACACCATCATTTTTTCCAACTTCCAACCACCCAAAACAACACACCCAATCACGATCCCATCTTATCTGGCGAAACCCCGCCAGATCCACAAAACCCAACCCATTTTCCCTTCCTTGCTCGTTATCCCCAAACCCACGTCAAGAGGCTAACAACAACAGCGAACAACCACCGAGCTCCGAGCTCCAAACCACCGAAAAAACCCACCGCCGGACAACAACCAGAGACAACGAAAGCAGTCCACAGGCCACCGCTTCAGACCAACCAGTGAGCTAGAACTATCAATCGGTTTCACGATTTTGCGGTGACCATGCTCACTTCTCTTTGTTTATTCCCGTTTTTCATACATACATGTGTGCTTAATATGCTTATTATGTGTTTATCATATTGTTTTCTTTGATATTATTATTATTATTATTTTATTTTTTTTAAAACAAATTTAGTGAGCACCGCTTAATGACATCTCTGGTGGACTATTATTTCTCTATTTTTTGGTTTGCCTTTTCATTATTTTTCACTGTTAGCTTTTATGTTTGGCTACTGTTTTGGTTATTTCTATTATTTTGTTTGTTTGTGAACCATATGGTATTAATGAGTAACTAAAGTAGCTTATTACTTTTATTTACAGTGTAGTGACCTGTGCGTAGATTATTAATTTAATAGATACTAATATTATACTTTAGTCACATGAAATTTGTTGTTAATTAGTTTTTTTTAATTATTTAATTGTTCATTGTTATTTTACCTTTTGCTTGTGTTAATGTTTACAGATTTTAAATTAGTAAATAGATAGCTTGATAGCTAATTAAAGGATATGGGTTGTTGATTTAGTTATATTGAATGAAGCTTTCGCGGAAGTATGCTATTGGTTTGTTGAAAAATGATTGTATTTTTTGAGGCCTCTTCCCTATTTTAAAAGACGGAAATTTAGTTTAAGTTTATATATGTTGTATGTT
The DNA here is from genome assembly GCA_036250505.1 of Solanum acaule. NCBI lineage: Eukaryota > Viridiplantae > Streptophyta > Magnoliopsida > Solanales > Solanaceae > Solanum > Solanum acaule. Next base: position 5,899 of record JAJOOR010030158.1, on the reverse strand, counting down.
TAAATTGGCCAATGAGAAAATATCTTCGTCAATTTTGAAGGCCTTTACATTGTAAAAGACGGAAATTTAGTTTAATTTCATATATTTTGTTTATTCAAAATGGCCGATGAAGAAATTACCGTCGATTTCTAAGGCCTCCCATGTTAATAAGACGGATTTTTATTTTTAAATTAATTTTTGATTCATTTATTTTTATTCATATTTATTTATAACTAACAATTTTACTAAGTGTCTTTACAGGTACCCGGAGGTGCTTCCTATTGAAGTTATTCGAATTAGATTCGAATTATACTCCTATTTATATTGTATATTATTGACGATAGGCAAATTTAGGCCGATTCCTATATTATTGTTTTATCATATTACTTGTGTATATTGCATGTTTATTATATTTGTACATTATTTTATTCTCATCCTCAATTTGAAAAAAAAATGAATTTAGTCGGGATCCACATTTGTGGATTTCAAAGGATGTCTAACCCCTTCCCTTCGAAATAACTTGAACCCCTTACCTAGAATATCTTGGTTTCGTAGATCAATTAATTGGTTTCCTAGTTTTCCTAAAATTAGGTGGCGACTGCTTTAAAATTCTTATTTTCTTAAAATTCTTTTAAAATTGAATCAATTGATTATTTTTTGAGTCACCGCAACGTTTCGCCCTATTTGAATCAAGTAGGGATGTAAACAGTGATATTTGCTCCTGTGAAAATAACGAATTTTATAAATTACACTCTCAATTTGAAGATATGAATATTAGTACCATTACTTTCGATAATGTGATAGAACTGTTAAAAGAAGTTACTGATAATACATTGCGTGAAAAAATTATTCAGCTTGCTATTAATAATAAGGCTAGTTCATACAATTTTAATTCTTTTAATATTATTGAAAAATCAAAAAATGAATTTGAATATTCCGCTGCCTACTCTTTATTTGAAGTCAATGATAGACTTTCTAAACAGCATGTTGTTATACGTGATACTTCTTTTGATGATTTAAAAGGAGAAATTGAACAATTAAAGCAAGAGATTAAATCTCTTAAACAAAATCAGATTATTTGCGATCACCGCCTTACTCAGATTGAGTTTGCTATCAACAAAGGAAAAAATATTGTTGAAGAAAATACTCTTGCAAAACCTATTAATATTGATCCTAAACAAAATATGTTTTTAGGAATGATTCAAGTGGTCACCGTTCATAAATGGTATATTAAATGTACTATATTAATTGATAATACTTTTTCTATAACTGATATTGCTATGATAGATAGTGGGGTTGATGTTAGTTGTATTCAGGAAGGTCTAGTACCTACTAAATATTTCGAGAAAACAACGCATATGGTAAGATCGGCTTCAGGGCATGCTTTAGATATAAAGTATAAGTTGCCTAATACACGTATTTGCCAAAATAAAGTTTGCGTTCGCACTTCTTTTTCTTGGTTAAAAATCAGTTATACCCTTCGATTATACTTGGCACCCCTTTTATAAATGCTATCTATCCTTTTACCCGCATAAATGCTAAAGGTTTTTCTGCTACTTATAAAGACCAAGACATTAGTTATACTTTTGTCACTGATCCTATTTCTCATGATATTAATGCTCTAATTAATATGAAGCAAAAGCATGTAGATTCTTTACAACTTGAATTATTTAGTATGAATATATTTGATACTTTGAGATCATCCAAAGTACAAGAAAAGATTAAATTAATATTTGAACAGATAGTCATTGATATTTGTGTTGATCATCCTAGTGCTTTTTGGAATCGAAAAAAACATATTGTTACTCTTCCATATGAAGATACTTTCTCTGAGGATGATATTCCTACAAAATCACGTCCTTGTCAAATGAATGCTGAATTGGTTGAATTCTGCAAGAAAGAAATTGATAGCTTATTACAAAAGGGTTTGATAAAACCTTCAAAATCCCCTTGGTCATGCAATGCATTTTATGTCAATAATGCAGCAGAAAAAGAACGTGGGGTTCCAAGGTTAGTAATAAATTATAAGTCGTTAAACAAATATTTAAAATGGATTAGGTATCATATTCCAAACAAAAAAGATTTGCTTTCAAGATTATACGACGCCAATATATTTTCTAAATTTGATTTAAAATTAGGTTATTGGCAGATTCAAATATTTAAAGAGCACTCTTATAGAAAATTTAATGTCCCGTTTGGACAATACGAATGAAATGTTATGCCATTTTGGTTTGAAAAACGCTCATTCTGCATTTCAGAAAATTATGAATGATATTTTCAACCCATATTTAAATTTTATCATTGTCCATATTGATGATATATTGGTCTATTCAAAGACTCTTGAAATGCACATAAAATATTTGGACATTTTCAAGAAAATAGTTATGCAAAACGGTTTGGTGATTTCTAAACCAAAAATGAGTTTATTTCAAACTAAAGTCAAATTTTTAGGACATTTGATTTGCCGGGGGAAGGCTACCCCAATTCAAAGATCAATTGATTTTGCTTCAAAATTTCCTGATGTTATTACAAATAGGACGCAATTGCAGAGATTCTTGGGAAGCTTAAATTATATTTCCCCCTTTTACATAAAATTATCTCAAAATTTAGCCCCTTTATACGACAGGCTAAAGAAAAGTCATAAAACCCCTTGGACTGATAGTCTCACCAATTTAGTGAAAAATATTAAACTTCGGGTCAAATCTTTGCCTTGTTTAACTCTGGCAACCCAGCTTGGCAAAAGATTGTAGAGACAGATGCGTCTAACATTGGCTATGGAGGAGTATTAAAACAAATTAATCCTCATGATAAAAATGAATATTTGATTCAATTTCATTCAGGTAAATGGAGCGATGCTCAGAAAAAATGTGCTACGGTGGCTCATGAAATGTTAACCATCGTCAAATGCGTTTTAAAATTCCAAGACGATTTATATAATCAAAAGTTTCTCATTAACACTGATGCTCAATCAGTCAAATATATGTTTGATAAAGATTTTAAGCATGATGCTTCAAAATTAATGTTTGCCCAATTAGCCCCTTTTGATTTTGAAATCCTTTATAAGAAGGGAAGTGATAACTCTCTCCCAGACTTCCTATCTAAAGAATATCTTCAAAAATGAGTGACAGTATTAGCGACTCAGAAAATGGTGATGTTCCTATCTCCCTTTTCTTTACAGAAAAAACATTGATTACTATATTAAAAGTTCTTCCCTTTAATTGAGATGTGAAAAAATTAATCTGCTGAAAAATTATAGATGGAATAGTGATGGACCTTTTCCTATCAATGGAAGAATTCAATACTTATTATGACGCTTATTAGAAATAAATCTCGATGTTTTGTTTGTAGGATGGAACCCCCGTGGGTAACTAAGGGTCGAGGAAAGGGAAATATAGGAAGGGGAAGATACTCCCCCAGTTCATCAAGACCGTCATACGGGTCTTTGTCCAACTCTCCAGTTATACAAAGAGGAGGAATGAGTTTATTTAACTTAAACTCAAAAGCTCAAGAGGCAGCTTCATCAATACATCTGGAAGATATTTCAGAAAATAATCCATTGTATGCCCAACTACAGACATATTTATCACAAAAGCAAAGTGATACCTTTGCCTCAATAGCTAAAGATGACGTGGATGATATCAAGTCATACGAAAAGGTAGAAAAAAGAGAAATGATATTCCTCTTAGAAAACTCTGAGATATAGAGAAAAGAAGAACCATGGAAAATATTCCAACGGTATTTACTCAATGGACTTTATTTTCCAGGTGAGTCATACAAAACTCGGTCATATTATGAAACTCTGTTGATAAGCACAGGTGTTGAATTTCAGCACTTTTCAGGTTATAATACCAGTGAGAATGTTTATAACTTCTCCAAAATGATTATAAAACAAATCATTCCTATTGAAGATTGGGGTATTTTCTCGATGACAGAAAGGCAGATTAGCCTTAACAAAGTCTCTATGAAATTTACATATTGGGACTATATTCAGGCTTTTAATAAAGTTCTCTATTATAATAACAAGAGACACAAACATACTTGGTTCATTAAAGTATGTGCAAAGATATTTGCTAATCCTATTCCAAATTGGTTTTTAAACTGGTGGTCATACCACGGGCCAACAATAAAGATATTGCCCGATCCGTTTCTCAAGTTATATAGAGAATAGGTTAAGACTTCTCCAAACCTCCTGAAGTTATATCACCAAGAACACATTTATTACATGCAGCAAATCGAACAGATATATTTCTTTATAGAATTTTCTGTTCCCTGGATTCATAAATGGGCTCCAAAAGAGAATTTCACTGAGGAACAAATCCTCTGTTTATATCGGACTTATTACAACAATTTTTGGGATAAATTAATGAAAAAAGACCCCCAAACAAAGTCCTTATACGGACAAGAAGTGTCGTACTTGATTTTCAAGACAATTCAAGATTATAAATCAATTCCTCATAAAGGAACAATTGCTGACACTTCGGTTAAACATATGGCTAGAAAATTTCTAACCAAGACGGAGATCAAAATGAAATGATTAATAATTACTTGGAAGAAGTAGGAAAAACCTTCTTCTTAATATCACACACTACGCAAAATCAGACTCATCTATGTGCAGTGAAACAAGTGATGATACTCACGAGGTTCAGCCATATGAATCAGAAGGACCCGTTTCAGACACTGAAGAAAGCAGAAGATTTCCTTTCAAAGCTTAAAAATAAAATTTAGCGGATAAGAATTAACAATAATAGAAACATTGTTGCAACAGTATATATACTGTTTTTAGGACCCACATAGGGGACCCTCTACTACTATTCCTAGATGCTTTTTAGTTTCTATAAATAAGTTTGTTTTGTTTTGTAAGAGGCAGGTTCAGAACCACTCTCTCTCTCTTTTATATTCTCTCTCTCTTGTAAACCTTTCTGATTGTAAGTTTGCCGGAGACTTACCGGAGTTTGTCAATAAAGCATAGTTCTTATATAAAAAATAAAAAAAAAATAAAAAAATGAGATTGATGTGAAGTATTTCGGCATAGATATATTCTCTTGATCATGGATCTAGGAGATACTAGTACTAAAAATAATCCAAAAATCTCTTCATAAAATGTATAATTAATTAAATATTAAATTATTAAACAATAAACTGACCGTAGTATACTAATTAATACTAATGATATTATCCTCATATGAAAAGACAATGCTGTCATTGTAATTACTACCGGTTTAAAACTAAAAGAAGAGGAAGGGTTGATATTAATTTATTCATTAATTCATTCACATGATAATATCATTCATTTTTTGTCTTTTCAAATTCCCTGGATTAATGGTGGAAAAATATTCTCTTTATAGAATTTATATAAAAAAGTTCTTGACATTACTATTAATGTTATATTCATAGATGATTCTCACTTGACTTTAGCCTTTTTCATATTTTTTTGTAAGTTGTGCACTATATTTTTTTTTTCCATGAAGCAATCATTGCTCTTTTGATTTGGTTTACAATTGGTCAGCCAGCAACATTTGCAGCATATAGGTAAGGATCATACTTCATTTATCTAGAGACCGTATGAAAAATATTTATGTCACTATTTTTATTTATTGATTTGGATGAATATATTTCAAAACTTTTTATTGCTGTTCTTTTTTCTTACTCGACGAAAATGTTAAAATTCAGTGGCTATGACCTTTAGAATTACTATAAGTTGCATCTACTAGCTTTAAGTTATAATTTATTATACAGTCTACCTACTAACTATATTTAGATGCTCAAATTTACAGGTTTGGACAATCATTTTCCATATATGCAATAATCAAGTCATTCAAATAGGTCCATTGTCAATCAATTTCAACTTGCACTTTAAATGGCTATACTAAATTCTACAAATATTTATAACACCTTAAATCTCTTCAATCACCCCACATTT
>JAJOOR010030156.1:0-13447 GCA_036250505.1 Solanum acaule | reverse complement strand
GAAACGGGCCTAAAACCCAAACGAACGACCAGGCGACCGAACAGTCAGTGCCAGCAAGTCATAAATGACTTGGGGTCGCTACAGGAACGCTCTAAACGAGGGAAAGAATGCTTTAATTTAAAAATGACCTGGAGGGTCATTACATTTTCTTCTGATCCTCGAAATGTCCGATTAGGCCTAGCTAGTGATGGTTTCAATCCTTTTGGGATAATGAGTACTAGTCATAGCATTTGGCCGGTTATTTTGGTTCCATACAACCCTCATCCATGGTTTTGTATGAAACAACCAAATTTCATCCTCTTAATGATTATTCCAGGTCCATGTTCACCAACAAATAACATAGATGTATACCTCCAACCCCTTATTAAGGAGTTGAAAGAGTTGTGGAGTGATGGTGTTGACACTTTTGACTCATCAAAGAATGAGATATTTAGAACGTGAGCGGCTCTTATGTGGACAGTTAGCGACTTTCCTGGATTTGATAGCTTATCTAGTTGGAACATACATACTGGTCTTGCATGTCCCTCTTGTAATTTTGACGCAGAACATTGTTGACTTTCTCATAGTAGAAAGTTGTGTTTTATTGGCCATCGTCGATTTTTATCTAGAAATCACAAATTTAGAATGACGAGGCATCATTTTAATGGAACCGTGGAAGAGAGGATCCCTCCAAAGAAGTTATCAGGATCAGATATTTTTCAACAAGTGAAAGATATCAATGTCACATTTGGAAGACCGGCAACGAAACAAGAAAAGAAATGATGATGAAGGTGGAACTCAACAATGGAGAAAAAAAAGCATCTTCTTTGATCTTCCATGTTGGGAGTCTAATTTGTTGCCCCACAATTTAGATGTTATGCATATTGGAAAGAATGTGTTTGACAACATCATATATACCTTTCTAAATGATAAAGGAAAATCAAAGGATTATATTAAGGCTCGAAAATATCTACAAGACATGGGTATATGGCGTGATCTATGGCCAGATGAGAATGGTGAATGTCGGCTTGGTGCATTTACAATTCCAAAGAAGAAGAAATTGGCCTTCCTCAAGACTTTAAAGAATATCTTAGTGCCAGATGGTTATGCAAGTAATATATCTCTTTGCATTGATTTGGCTAAAAAAGAATCTTTGGATTAAAGAGTCATGATTGTCATATCCTCATGCAACAGTTGTTACCGATAGCAATTCACAATGGTCTTCCAAAATAGGTCGTTGCAACTCTGGTAGAGTTTTCTTTCTTTTTTAGGCAGCTTTGTATGAAGAGCTTAACCATCTCTGACCTAGAAAAGCTACAAAATCGAATTGTAGAAACCTACAGTCATCTAGATATATTGTTTCCCCCTTCATTTTTTACTGTAATGATTCATCTGACTGTCCATCTAGTTGATGAAGTAAAACAAGGTGGGCCTGTACATTATCGCTGGATGTATTTTGTTGAAAGGTAAAAAATTTCTTATTCAAAATTATTGAATTGAATCTGGAATAAAATTTAAATATAAATAAGTTTTCTAACACTTCATTAACTTGATCATAGATTGGTAGGTCATTTTAAGTCTCTCGTAAGGAACAAATCTCAATTAGAAGGCTCAATAGCTGAGGGGCATAAGGTTGAAGAAGTTCTAACTCTTTACTCTCGTTATTTTGACGAAATTGAGTCAAGGTTGAATCGACCTAAATGTGTAAATGATGAACCAAATCATAATGAAGATTCTGGAAAGTCATCTATGTTTCCACAACAAGGTAAACCTGTTGGAGGCTCCACAACAGAACCATTGACTACTTTAGAGAAAACTCAAGCTCATCGATATGTGTTACTTAATTGCGCAACAGTGAAGCCATTCATTGAGTATGAAATTTAAACTGATTTTGATTTTTAAGAAATGTGTAGAATAATCAGGTAAAAATTCAATATATATAACAATTTTGTAGTGAATTCAGACATCACATCAAAAGAAGTACAAGAAGTTTTCCATCAGACGGCTTTTCCTGTAACTCTACTCTCGACTTGGATTATATATCCAAAAAGGTCCGCTCTCAGCCATTCCACACGCTGCCTAACAGAGACATGGTTATCTGAAGTGGATTCTTTCTTTTATATTAGATGCCGAACCTGCTGTGCCCCATTGACTAAGAGGTCGAAGAGTTTCAACAACAGAGGTAGAGAAGAGAGTTAGTAAAGAGTTTCCTGATTGGTTTCCTAAGCGAGTGAGTAAATAAATTTAGAATGTTAGTTTTGAACATATTTATTTGTCAATTTAGTATCTCTGATAGATATATTATGTTTGTTTAGATTATGAAGCCAGATATCGCAGAAACTATCTCTGATGATATGAAGTTTTTAGCACAAGGTCCTGCACAAGATGCAAGAAGATTTAGTGCTTATAACATTAATGGATTCAAATTTCAAACTTTATCTAGAGAACAACAAAAACTCAAAATAGTGGAGTTTTTCTCATCTCTGACACTTGTTGTATTGCGTCTAGTCTAGATAGGTGTGCAAGACAAGTGGACTTGCCATATTATGGAAAGTTAGAAGATATTATCGAGCTTAATTATTATGGAAGGTTCAAAGTTATTCTTTTCAAGTGTTTATAGGTTGATACTACTCGAAATAGAGGGTACAAAACAGATGCTTGGAAGTTTAACTGTGTCAATTTTTCTAAATTTATTCACACTGGTGATCGCGAGGATCATGATCCATATATTGAAGCATCACAAGCAAATATGGTCTACTATGTTGATGATGAGACTGATAAAGAATGGAGTGTCGTTGTACATCTAAAGCCAAGAGATTTATTTGAAATGGGAGAGGTTGATGAAGACGATCTGTACGAGAATGAGCCATACAAACAACAAGAATTTGGACAATTTTTTGATGATGACAACGAGAATATCCAAATTGCAATAGAAGAGAATATGAATGAAATATCTAAGATTTGGACAATATTTTGCATTCTGAGTTGTTATTTTAAAAGTTTTTAGTTGTTGGCTCTTCTCTTTTTAGTTTCTTGTATTTTGTGTTTGAGTTGCAATTTCTGCAATATTTTAGTAGCTGTTTTTTCTACTTTTAGCTGTTGCTGTTTTGTGTTTGAAACTGTACTGTTTACAGTTTTTGGCTACTATTTTGTTTCTTTTAGGTGCTGAAATTTTGTGTGTTTAAGTTGTTTCTACTGTGATTTATCTACTATTTTTTCAATTGTTAGTTGCTGATTTTGTGCGTTTTAAGCTGCTGTTTCGACAGACTTTTTGTTGTTTTTTTAGTTTCAGGAGCTTATTTTTTATGGTTAAGATGTAGTATTTGCAGGTTATCTGTTGTTGTTTTTGGCTGAATCTTTTTTAATCTTCTTATGAAATTAATTGATTCACGCTACAGGATTTGAAATATTGAATTGTCAGCATGCCAAAGTTCAAGCGTTTACAGAAAAAACAAAACTCAGATCAATTAATATCTGATTCTCAAGGTGCGGAATCAACACGGTCATTTCTCCAATCAACATCATGTCTGCCACCACATCAGACCACATCATTTCTGGCCACAACACATTCAGTCCCACTATTTCAGGTGACATTGCAGGCGTCTGCAATATTTCAGCCTGTATCATAGTCATCCCAATCAGTTGACTCGACATCACATTCAGCTATGATGGATAAACTTATGTGACAACTGGCTCCGACAACTTATCCTACATCACAACCATCTCATTTAGTTCACTCGACATCACATCCGGCTTCAACAGAACAAGACTCATCACAACAAGTTGCAATAGTTCAAGCTCCATTCAAAAAGCGTATTGGCCTTGAATCATAGTCATATTGGACTGTAGAAGCAATAGGTAAATAATTTTGAGTATCAGCGCATATTCAATAACCATTATTTGTTTCTCTCATAGCTTCAACTTATCTTTGTTTTTATTATAGATTCAGAAAACAATGTCCAAAGGCTCAAAGTGAAAAAAATAGATGTGCTTAATTTATCAGGTGATGAACTTATTATGGTTAATTTTGATTACCTGAATGAACCATTTGGAGAGGCTCGTAGCCTTCTTTCAGGATTTTGTGGAATTTTAGCATGTGATTGCTCTGTATATCCAATTTAACATCAACCCATCTTATTCATCACATGATCATGCTAATTTCAACTAAATTGAATTAAATCTAACTTGTTTTTAGACAAGATCAACCTTATAACAAGTTATGAAGTGACTTACTTGGAGATTAGAAGAGAATTTCACTCAAAAAGAGGAATCAGTGAATTCGACTTAAGATTCTTGACAAGTTAGGATTAGGGCTTTGATTCTTTGATGAATTGAGGATTGATGGATGATGGGAACCATTTTTAACCCTTTAAGAACCGTTATGGAAGAGAATAAGAGGAAAAATCCCGACCTTTGGCACTTAGGAATCATATGTACGATTCTGTTAATTTTGGTGTTTGCATCGGTCGGGTCGGGTATTGGTAAGACTGGGTTGTGGACAACGGACTGTGAAGTGCCCGTGAAGGTCACCTTGGTCCGTACAGTGGTCCGTGGAACTGACTTGGGGACAAACTACTTACCTGTGGTTCACGAGAGGCTAGACGGTCCGTACAAGTCTTGATGGACCGTGAACCCTTCCGTGATACTTTTTCTTGCAATTTCCAGTAGCTCCCTTAGGTTGGTGCTAAGATTGACAGACCATGAAGTTACCTGTGAAGGGAACCACAGTCCATGAGGCTGCTCGTGAAGAGCTGTCTGCACCCAGTTCCTGCAATTTTTAACCCAGTCCCTCATGCACACATCAACACACAGTGACTCTATAAAAAACAAAGAAAAATAAGGAAAAAGAAAAAACCTATTACAATTACATCTTGGGTTGCCTTCCAAGAAGCGCACAATTTAACGTTGCGGCATGACACAAGTTACTTGATTACTCAGACTTCATCAATTTTACATTCCTCCATAATCTTCACATCTTCTGGAACGCCCAAGTATGGCTTTATTTGCTAACCATTGGCTTTGACGCTCTTGCCCTTGTCATTCTCAAGCTCAATAGCACCCGACTGGAACACCTGAGTAATCTTAAAAGGTCTAGACCATTTGGATCTCAATTTTTCTGGAAACAGACGAAGTCTGGAGTTGAAAAGTAACACCAAGTCACTAGGAGTAAAGGTTCTCTTCTCAATATGTTTATCATGATATAACTTCATCCTCTCCTTGTACAGTGCTGACCTCTCATATGTTCTCAACCGGAACTCATCCATCTCATTGATCTGATCCAGTATCAGGTTTGCAGTTTCACTCCAACTAAGGTTCAGTTTCTTCAAAGCCAGAGTGCTTTATGCTCAAGCTCAACCACCAAATGACAGGCCTTTCCAAACACCGATTGATATGGAGACATACCAATAGGCATCTTGAAAGCTGTCAGATATGCCCATAGGGCATCATCTAACTTTCGTGCCCAATCTGTCCTGTTGGCATTCACTATTTTTGCCAAGATCGCCTTTATTTATCTATTGGACACCTCTAATTGGCCACTGGTCTGCAGATGATAGGGTGTTGCAACCTTGTGCTGTTATGTAGCAACCTAGAAATCTAGTAGGAGAAACTAGAGCCTAACGAGTTTGTTTTGAGTTTGTTATGGGGTTTTGAAGTGTAAAACAACTTTCGAAGCTTAGGTTGAGATGTTTAGGGGTTAGAAATCAAGGTACGACCCCCCCAAGGACTAACCAAGGGTCCTTGACGAGGACCCTAAAGTCTAAACGCCAAGGTTGCTTAAGTTCCAAAAAGCTGCCAAAATTGTGTGACCCACGGAGGGGACCTATGCCCCGTAAGGTAGTCCACGGTCCATCGGAGTGGTTCGTGGGTCAAAGGGAAACCAAGAAATCTGCAGGTTCAACCTACACTCCACCAGTATGGGATGTGAGCTGACCTACTCCCCGTAGGATGTGGCCGTAAGTCATCATTGCACTTGCTGTCCAAGACTCGGCCAAATCAAGGGGGCATTTAGGTAATTCATTTTTAATTAGTTTTAAGTAGGGGTTGTTTAATATAGTATTTATACATACATACATATATATATACATACATACATATATATATACATATATATATATAAAGTATTTTAAGTCATTAAACACCTCATTAATTCATTATAACCCAAGACCCCAAATCAAATCCCAAAACACCCTTATCTCCAAATATCTTCTCTCTAGAAATCTCCATTGAAGAACAACGAAAGGAATCAAGTTAGAGATTCAAAAAGGGAGCTTTTCAATACAAATTTGGTTGGATTATACACCTAAGGTATGGGAGTATTCATCCTTGATTAATTTTCATTCAAGGAGCCCTCTTAAAAGATGTTTTTAAGTTTCCAATTTCCCCAAATCTAGGGTTTTCAATCTATGACATGGGTCTCCTTCCAAAACATTTTCAATTGATTAGTTATAGTTTATTATGGTTGATTCTTATGAATTAAGCTTGTATTGATGGTGTATTGTTGTTTTATGATGAAAACTCCCCTTGGACCCATGATTTTCCCCATTTTACTAAATTGACTTCATGATGTGGGAATTGTTGAATATTGGCCCAATTGTGTGATTAATGGTTGTTCTTGGTATAATTACTTGATTCTAGTACAATCAAACATGTATCCATGATTAACCTAAGGGTCTATTATGAAATTGATCTAGTCTAGTGTTATGTCACGAAAGAGGCAACTTGAGGGTTTAAAAGTGATCCTCCAAGAATGATGAACTTCTTTATGTAATGCCGTAGATTAGATGAACTAGACATGGATTTATTAAGGGTAAATCTTCAAGACATGAATTGAATTGATTAGGGCTTATATGAGGGATCATGGTTGTGTAGTATTGAGATTGAGTTGATAGGTCTCCTATATGACTATAATTGATCAAGAATGAGGCATGTGGTGAGGTTACCTTGAGAACTAGGTATACATGATGAACATGTGAGGACTTTCTTGAGAGTAAGGATTGGAACATGAAGATGACTCCTAGGGATTTAAAGGGTAAAAGCTAAAATGTATTAGCTAAGGATGTCAAGGCTTTAAGAAAGAAACTATTATGTATGTTGAGTTGTATGTGGCATTATTGTGAAAGACTTCACCCCATGTCTAATATAGTATATGCTAAATATGTTGACTTAACATGATCTATGATCCTTTAATGCAAGATATGAAGAGTATGTATGATTATGATACTATGCGTATGTTTATGAATACTTTGAGAGTAAAACGTCTATGATGGTAATGTTGTTGTTGTGTCATTGGAAGGACAATCACACACACACCCCTATGCATGAACATGACTAAGATATGACTATGATGTTGATTGTATTATTGAATCTTGATATTCCCCTTATCTAAAGTTCTAATTCTAGATGTTTGGGTTGAGTTGATTCATAGCTCTTGAAGGGCAACTTATGAAGGTTTGTACATGTTGACAAGAATTGTGTATGAACTCATGATTCACTTAGCAAGTGAAGATCCTATGACTTTTGTGTAATTGTGGTAGTTGTTGAAAGGTCATTCTCCCCTTACCCTTACACATGACTATGCATGAATTTGTTGTTGTGCTTATTGAAAGGCTATTCTCATTAACACTATGAACATGATGTGAAAGGTTTACTCACATATTAACGATTCTAAGGTTGAAAGGCTATTCTCACCTAATGAATCTATGAGCTATATCATGATGTTGTATTGGAATGAGTGTTAAGTCACCTTTCGATAAGCATGAACTTAAGTCAAGGCTTAACATGAACTTAAAGGGAATTATTCTTAGCACCGAGTGGATATGAAAATGAGATGAAAGATTTTATGCCAATCAATCCAGCTTCCCAATGGGTTGCTTTTACGCCAGTTAGTTCGGGTTCCCAAAACATGTTATCTCATGAGATGGAAATCTTCTACGTAAGTCAGTCCGGGTTTCTAGTAGCAATCTTCTTATCCCATAACTATGTTCCCACATAGGTTCTTAACTTGTGGATCCACCTAAAAGCTAAACATGTTAGTTCTAACTTAGGCAAGTAGGACACCTCTTTTCGGTGTGGGGCATGACCTCGGATTCTATGTAGCTCACATGGTCTATGTCAGTTAAGCCTATTTCCCTACATGAACAAGAACATGAACCATGACATGATCAAGAACAAGAATATAAACTATGAACAAGAACATGGGTTATTCACTATGGTTCCTTAAGAGGTTCTACTTAGTGTGAATGGGGGTATGAGACTTCATTCATGCATTGTACAAGTAGACTTTGAGAGTAGGCATGGTAGTTTACCTTATGACATGATGATTATGATTTATGCATGCTTTATTATGAATTATGATCATGAACATGAATATGGACATGGACTATGCTTATGACTTCTTAATGAGCTTTACTTAGTGTGAGTGGGGGTATGAGACTTCACTTATACATTTCACACGTAGATTTATAAGGGGGTTATGGTGTGGTTGCCTTATGCTATGAAGATATTTGAACTTATGTATGCATGATATGTATTGTTGCTATTAGTGACCTTGCTTATTACAAGATATGAACATGAATGTCCCCTTTGTTTATGAGTGTTGACTAGGGATGAGGTCAAGATAAGTTATGCATGATCATGGTGGCCTAGAAGTGATACTTAGTGTAGGTAGGATTATGTGATCCTAGTTATGTCTTGCACAAGTATGGCTTAGGGTTGCTTATATGATAGTTCTATTATGATGATATGATCTTGGTATGTAACTATGTATGTGAACTATGCCTTGTGAAGATTTGAGTATGCATTATGTTGTGTTGGAGACAATGCTTGTGTTTATGATGATAACCTTTATGGTATGATGAGTTGTGCATCGTTTGTCTTATGAGCTACATTCTGCAACTATTTTAAAGATGTTCAAAAGTGGCATATAGCATGGTTTCAAACAAAATGTCTCTTTTATGCATGTTTTAAGGATTTTTATGTATGACTTCCATACTTAGTACATTTTGTGCTAACCCCATCTTTCTACATTTTCTTTAAGTGTAGGCTTTGGAGATATTGGATTCCATCCTCGTGGCTAGGTCCATACTAGATCAAGAAGAAGAAGATTGGTGAGTCCTCATTGTATTCGAGGGCTTGACAATTGTCCTTTGTGTCTTTTTTTATGTTTTAGACTTATGTAAGGGCTATGTCCCTAAGATTGTATTCAAGAGTTTTAATTCAAGTATTATAGATGGTTTGAGACATGGTGTTGTAGATTCTCTTTCATTTTATAATAGACTTCAATTGTAAAGAAAAGTTTTAAATTCTGCACTATTTTCTTGTGCTCTTATGTTCAATGTATGCTATGAGGCTTTTATGAGAGCCCTTCGGGGTCGAGTACGCCGTGTTACGTCTAGGGGGAACCCCTGGGTCGTGACAAACATAGTATCAGAGCACAAGATGTTGGGATGGTTTAAGGATATCTCAAACCACGTCTAGTAGAGTCTTGTTCATAAATGTGAAGTGCGCCACATTTATGATTATGAGGCTATCAGATGTTAGGAAAACTTCACTTCTTCATTCTCTAAGTCATGCCCTAGAGTTTAGCTTTATTAGGTCTTTCTCCTAATGTGTGCCCTATGGTTTTCAGGATATGACTACTTCAAGGGCTCATATTGAAAGGAATGAGGAAGACATTGTGGAGCAAGAGGTTCCTCTCCAAGCTCCAATTGTCCCTATAGGGGATTATGTGTCTAATGAGAAGATTAGGTATGGTTTTCTATTTTTGACACAAGTCGGGATAAAGATTTTGGAATTTTATGGGTCAAAGATAGAGGAAGATCCTCTAAAGTTTATAGATGATATATCTAGGGTGTTGAACATTGTAGGAGTAACTCTAGTAGAGAAGGCATAATGGGCCACTTACCAATTGAATGATGTTGCTCTAATGTGGTTTAGTCAATGAAAATGAGCGAGGCCAGTAGAAGCGGGTCCCACATAATGGGAAAGATTTAAGAATGGGTTCATTGATAGGTTTTGCCCTTTAGAAATAAGAGAGGCTAAGATACTCGAGTTAATTAACCTTCGCCATGGTAGGATGAGTGTTAAGGAATATGCTCGGGTGTTCACTAAGTTGTCAAGATATGCTCCATCCATAGTGGCCAACCCTAGGATGAATATGAGTAAGTTTGTGTCGGGTGTATCCGACTTGACATCAAAAGAATGTAGTATGGTTATGCATAAGAATGATATGAATATTAATTGTCCTGTGATCCATGCTCAATGGGTTGAAAAGGAGGAACTTGAATAGAGGTCTAGAGGAACAAAGAGGTATAGATTTGATAATGATAACTCCTCTCAAGAGAGATCTTATGGTCAAAGCTCTTTCAAGATCCCCCCTAAGTTTGACCAAAAGAGGGTGTCTACTCCAAAACCTCAAAAAGTGAGTGGTAGTGGATCTTATGTGATTAGGCCTACTTGTGCTAGGTGTGGAAAAAGGCATGATGGTAAGTGTCTAGTCGGCACAAATGGTTGTTATGGTTGTGGTGGAAGTGACCACGAGATTAGAAATTGCCCAATACTCATGGCTAGGGGAAGAGAGAAGAAGAAATCTAGGTTTTATGTTCTTCAAGCTAGAAGTGAACAAGAGTGTCCTCCTAATGTTACTCCTGGTATGTGTTTCATGCTTACTTCTAATCCGGTAGTACTTGTCTTTAATGACTTGATAAATCGGACATGATGAGCTTTTATGTTGTCCTTAGTATTCATGGGGTGATTGTGGTTTTATGATGTGTTGGTAGAACCCGACTTAGCCACTATGAGTTTTATGATAGGTTAGAGGACTTAATGAATAGTGGTGTTTAAGTGATGCCTTAAGATGTTGAGTGAATAGACTCCTTTAAAAGAGGCTAGAAGTGTAATCCTCCATGGTTTAAAATCCCCTTGTGTGATGATTATGAAAAGTTGAGTGTTTTAGATGTTCATGATTTAGATTGGCTCGACATTCTCACCTTATGAGGTGTAGTGAGTTTGAAAAGTTTAGTCCTGGTTTGGTAGGCTCATATGAGACTTGGAGTGGTGTTGGTAAGGTTGGTTGTGAGCAAGAGTGCTTTAATGAGAACCTCTCTAAATTTGAAGTACCAATTGGGATCTTACATCGGCAAGTTAAGAAATAGAAGAGTAAGAAGGTGCATATTTGGGAGGCCAAGGGCCAATGAGATGTCCCAATATCCTTATGCTCCCTTTTATTTCTCCTCTAGCTCAAGATGATAAGTCCTCCTTGACTAATTTCATAATTGTGGAGTCTTGGATGTTATATGTGTCCCATGATTCCCTTGTCCAATAGAGTTACTCTTGTTAACCTTGGTAGGGTTTGGATGCATGGTCCTTAGACGTCTATTGGTTTTAGGACCCGATAAGGCTATAATGAGTCTTGGTAATGCTTTGGGTTTGTTTGAAAGGAGTAGTATTTGAGGTTTTAGTAAAAAGGGATTACTCCCAAGGGGGAGATCATGTGCTTAGATAGAAAAATTGATTGAGAGTCATGATATCCTTATCCTTTTCTTCTATTCCTATTCTAGCTTGAGACCAAGAGTTCCTTTTAGGGCTTGTTTATGTATAGGAGTCATGATTGTTTTAGAAATTTCCATGATATCCTTATGTTATGCATGTTTTGAAAGATTCTTATTTTGTATAAAATGGGTTTTTCATGATTTACATGTTCCTCATATTGTTGTGAATCTTAGTATGGTGATGGCATATTTGACTTCATGAGTTGATTTGATGAACATACTTTGTTATGTTTTTGATGAAATGACATATTTTCTCCATAATTTTGTGTTGAGCTTACTTTTAGTTGGAAAAATATAGTTCCTCCTATGATTATGTGATTGATGATGTTTAAAGTGTATAGGCTCACTCCAATGGGGGAGATGGTGTGCCTAGCTAACATTATTGTTATGTGCTTATGTGTTGCCATGACTTCTTTGAATAATGCATGTTCATGAAAACTTGTGTTTTGAAAGAAAATGAGTTCATGTGAGTTGTTTTCCTCATGCTGTAGTGCTTTGAATATTGTAGTTCATGAGAATATTTGAGCATGCTTTAATTAGGAGTTGAGAAATCCCTCCTTAAATAAAATGCTTTGTTTTGAGAAGTATTTGCATATGAGCTCCATGAGAGTATGTTGAGCATATTATGACTAGGAGATGGTAATTCTTCCTTGAACATGACAAGTTATGAGAATCTCATGCATAAATGGGTTATTAGATGTAGAGTTCATACTTCCTTGTGTTGCATTGAGTATGTTGAGACGGAGTTGATGTTTCCTCCTAGTTTTGTGCATTATTTATGATATTGCATGCATGATGGGCTACTAGTGTTGAGACTTTAATTCCCTAAAGTGTTTAAAGTGTTATTCGAGGACGAATGTTCCTAAGGGGGAGATAATGTAACAACCCGGAAATCTAGTAGGAGAAACTAGAGCCTAACGAGTTTGTTTTGAGTTTGTTGTGGGGCTTAGAAGTGTATAATGACTTCCCAAGCTTAGGTTGATGTGTTTAGGGGTTAGACGTCAAGGTACGACCCCCCAAGGACCAACCAAGGGTCCTTGAGGAGGACCCTAAAGTCTAAACCCCGAGGCTGCCTAACTTCCAAAAAGCTCCCAAAATTGTGTGACCCACAGAGGGGACCTACGCCCCGTAGGATGGTCCACGCTTCGTGGGTCAAAGGTGTAACGACCCGAAAACACCCCCTAGTTGTTACTAGCGTATTCAACCTCTCGGAGGTCTTATACAAGCCCTTAGCATTCGTCATAGCATTTATCATTGAAAAATAGTGAAAAATTTAAAACATTCATAATATAACACAAGACTTAAAAGTCACCTCATTAAAACCTTTAATACAAAATCGGAATACTACGTCTCAAGGTAGCCATCTTAAAACATGACTACAACACAAGAGAGACACAACCCTTACAATACAAAGAAACTATTATCTAGTACATTAAACTTAAGGAAACTCTTAAACATAAAGGTCCTTGAATCTTTAAGGACACACCCAAACTTGGGAATAGTAAGCCAAAATCATCACTTCTAGGAAAGTCCTTTAGCCACCACCACCGACACTTGGTGTAAAAAAGATGAAGAAGAATGATGTTAGTACAAGAATGCACTAAGTATGATAACCATGAAAAAACATGCTTTTAAAAGGACATTTCGTTGGAAACCATGCATCATGCCTATTTAGAGAAACTTCAAGAACATTTAGTTCCATAGGAACAACATAAATCCACATACATCATCATACACACGGAAACCATTCATAATAGCACATAGAGCTACTTATAACATTTTAGGCACATTCCATGCATACCATACATTACCTTCTTCTTTATCTTAACTCCTTTCCTCAAACAACCCTTAGGGAATACTTGGTGCAATGTATCACCTTAAGGTTACCTAGGGTGAACTTACATATAGCCTTCATCAAT
>JAJOOR010030154.1:0-11739 GCA_036250505.1 Solanum acaule | reverse complement strand
AATAATTGTTGGTTAAAAGTAAAGTCTAAACCATTTTCCTCGTGGGATCGATCCCAACCTACAAGTTGGGTTCTTTACTTGATAACGATCGCTTATGCTTCTGAAAGGAGGTGTAATTTGAGCGTATCAAGTTTGACTTCCAACTTGAGTTCGACATAGTGGTGGAGCCAGTATTCATAAAGGTAGTGTGCAACATTCACTATATATACATAATAGTATATACAATCTAACTTTCGGATGAATCCCCTAGACTCTTAGTAGCTCCAGCTCCACCCCAAGTAGAGTCCTATTACCAATAAGTATTATTTTAAAGTCCGAAATATTAGAAGAAGAATCAAATGAGAAAATTCAATAATCAACATTTCTAAGACCTTATTTTTTATAACTCAAAACTATAATGATAGGAGTATATATAACCCAAAAATATAATAGAAGATATACACATACCATATTTGAAAGTTTTAGAAGTATGTTTAACCTTTTTCAGATATAATATTATTGTTATATATCATGCATTGAAGGACAATAAAGATCCATTTTTTTCAAACTATAGTACAAACATATTGCAGCTTTTACATGGATTACAAAATTTACAATAAGGAGAATCCATTTAAAAGGGAGCATTATTTTACCTATAAATAAAATTACAACATGTGAAAGGTTATTTATGTAATTTAATTTATCAGTGATAACTGTGATAATTCAGAGTATACATGCAATTCTCAGCATACTTCACCAAATCTGCAGGCTGAGGCAGACGTGTTGTAACGCCTGCATGTATATTACACAATCAGATCACTTAAAAGGTAATTCTAAATAACTCTATATAATGGACATTGATTTATACTGATGGTGTAAATCTTTTAGTATTATCAGTACGTATAACTTAAATCCAATTAAGGCATATGACGAAAAAGGAAGAAATGGGCTCACCAAGTTCATACGCTTTAGCAGCAACATTAGCAGCAATATAAGCTGAGATCTTTCTGATATTACCAAAAGGAGAGTATATTATCCCCTTGCCATAATGCTTCTTAGTTACTTGACTGTCCAAAGCTTCTGTTGTTTCGCGTAAACAAAAATTAATGAGAGGAGGATGTGACACGTTGGGCGGTTGGGGAGGGGATTGACTTGTCCAAATTTGACCCAACTCTCCCATTTGCCACCTCTTTTGGTCAAGATATGAGATTTCAATTTAAGGTTTGTAATTGAAATAGTCCCTCAATTTCAATTTGGTTGTCTGATTTTGACTTGAGATGAAATTTAAGAAAGTAAATGCAACTTTTGACTATGTGGTACATGAGCATGCCATGTGGGAAGTTGAAAATTAAAGAGTTATCATTTATCAAAAAGAGAAAAGTGACATTCTTTTTTAAATAGACTTAATAGGAAAGTTAGACAAACAAATTGAAACGAAAGAGTACTAACAAGCTGCTAAAAGCATGTCGTTGTGCACACAGATAGCACCAATCATGAGCAATCCAAAACCAAATCTCGGGAATATGTAACAGTTGTTCGCCTGTGATATTGCACGAAAGAGCATAACTTAACCATAATCGAGTTGATTGTGGTGGTACTTCACAAAAGAACTTAAGCATATATATGCATTAATAAACTTGGCTAGGAATGTGGAGTTTGTTGTTGTACTCTACAAAAGGGAATGGACTTCCACTTGCGAAGATGGCTCGACCTTCATAAAGAAAATAATAAGAAACAAGATCAACGTCGTGAGCGTTTGGTGCAAGATTTAACCGAACACAAATTTAAACTTGATAGATTCAACGTTTAAGATCCTTATAAGCATTGAACTCATTGTACTTTTGAAATGATGGTTTCAAAATTTTAGTGATTTTTCACATATACCTCTGTTATCATGAATAGTAGCTACTTACCTCATTCCAAGTGTAAGCTTCTTCAGTAGTGCATTTGGATTGTGTAGTCGGGTTTGAGAGAGCCATAATGAAATGTCTCTCCAAATCATATTTTAGTCAGTTAGCTCAAAGAAATTAATTTTCAATGGGGAGAGAGGAAATGGAAAATCGCGGAAATGAAACACCTTGTTTATGGAGGCCATAACCTCAATCACTTCCTTAGTAAATGTTCTTCCCACTCCAGACGTTCCGATTATGGCAGCTGGCTTAATGGCCTAAATTAAATTTGGAAGTGTTAATGAATACAAAAGGATTATAAAAGTGGAAATCCTCGATTAGGGAGCTCATTGATCAAACCTTAACAGTGTCGAGGAGATTGTTGACAGGTTCGTGTTCATGTGCCCAAGGTTTCTTGTGAGCTTGAAGTGATTCCTTTCGAGCATTTACAATTAAACCCTGCACATAACCACTCAATTACATAGACTATTTACGTAGAGGAACCAATCGTAAACTTTGTTAAATGTGAAATTTAAGACAAATACTAGCTTGGGAGATGGTATATTTTTCTACCTTTGAGTCCACGAGTCCCTTCCTCCACAGGAACGTTTGTCTACAGATAACAAACACAATTTATCAAGTGAAACATACTAAACGAGATAGGACTTTGACAAACCATTGATAACCAAAATCTTTTACCTTCTGTGAAATCGCAAGTGATATGAGTTCTCCTATACCAGTTCCAGCCTGTGATCACAAAGAGATTGACATGAAGAACAATTTAATGACTTTAAGATCATTTCAATAACTTTTAATGTGAATAATCCATCCATATCTGCTATCGACATGAGTAGAGGCAAAAATATTATATGATTTCAGATGCATAATATCTCCTCTGAATGTAAATCGCGTCATGAGTGAGTGACATAATCATTAGAGAGTTGGGATGTCATCCAATTATCGTATTCTTTCCCTAAGTTATTTATTTCCACCATTTGTATCCTTTTTACATGTTGTTAGACGTAGCTCGTCTCCCGAAATAATTGAAAACTTGAATATGCAAAAGAAAGTTCTAGCCTTACTTCTCCAGCACCGAAGAACAAGAAAGTATAATCACCTAAGGACCTTCTGAGCAGCATAAGTGATGCAACAAGCCCCACAAGTACCACAACAGCTATTCCCTGCAGCATTAACAGGATTAGAAATCGAACAAAAGTAAATGTTTGGTGATATAGGCCAAAAAAAATGCAACATACCTGTATATCATCATTGAATACCAAATGTGTGGTACCATATTTTGCCAACATCTCAAAAGCGTTGTGATTCGCAAAATCTTCATACTGTAGATGACGTTACAAATATCAGACGTTACTTGAAAGTCGAGGTGGTCCTTAACAAGTTTCAAGTTACTAACTTGTACAAGAACTTTTTCACCATAATTTTGATTCACAACCTTCATGAATTCATCAAGAAAGTCGTAGTATTCCTACAAGAAGCAAAAACAAATAGACATGTCTTGAGAACATGCTGCAGATCTCAATTTATATTTAGAACAAGTACGATATAAAGTTATGCTATTATAAAATGAACCTTGCCGGTAGCTCTTTTTTGTCTAAGTCCAATGTAAAACTTGTCTTTCAATAGTTGCTCATTATTTTTTCCCACATCAATTGTTATAGGCAAATACCACACATTCGAGCAATATGATAGGATGTTCATAGTTACAAAATTATAGTATAGTATATAAGTTTTAACCAGTTTTGGTACCGCTGAAGGTCTGACTCCTCCGAGTGCCGTATACAGAGCCATTTCTCTACTGGTATACCCATTCCCTGTGACAATATAATGTGATTCATAAGAGGATTACTCATTCGACGCATTACAAAGTCAAACAAGAAAAGAAAATTTGTTTTTTTGCACCAAAGAATCTAACTAAAGGATTAAAAAAAATGCAAGAATATTGAAACTTAACACAATTTTTAAGCAATTTTTACATTATAATACAAACTTCTCTTCTGTCGAGGGAGTCCATGAAGGACCGTACACCAAGGGGTGTAATGAGGCAATCTATCCTGACACAAGCATTAGCCATTATTTCCACCAATCGAACCCGTGACCTATAAAATTTACCGTTGCTCCAAGGCTTACCTCCATTCAGGTGAACCCACTTCTGCACACGTAGCTACCACACACATAATACACAACAACAACATACTCAGTATAATTAATCCCGCAAGTGAGGTCTGGAGAGAGCACTACATACATACTCAGTATAATTAATCTCGCAAGTGAGGTCTAGAGAGAGCACTACATACGCAGACCTTACACCTATCTTGGTGGGGTAAATAGGTTGTTACTAATAGAGCTTCAACTACAAACTAATACAATATGTGTCCATGAATTACCGGGCAACCGAGATCTCCAAGTCCAAGAATTCTTTCACCATCGATAACGACAATAACTTGTGTATTCCTTTAAGGCGATCTTTTCAATACCTCAAGGATCCTTCCTCTGCAAATAAATAAACACATACATCTTTAGTCAAATTACTTTCACTACGAAGCAGTAAATACACTATACGTTTTAACTCATAAAAGTACAGTACTTTTCTTTCAAACTGGTGGACGCTTAAAAATGCTTCCATTGTCACTCCCCGAGCCTATACCCTGGACGTGGCCGGTACTCGAAGACCATAGTTGGCCTCAAGCGAACCCTTGGCATGGCTTACTTAACTCAGCGGAAGATTATAAGCATTAAGAATGAGATTAACATGCTAAATAACTCAATTGTCTCAAAACTGAAATTACTCAAATAATTTAGTCAAATAGCTTAGAATGTTTAAAAGTCAACATTCAACTTGGCCAAAATGGCAACTCAAGTCTTAACATATGAAATGACAATGTAAAGACATCTGACTACTAACTGTCTATGAAGTCTCTAAAATAAAGAGGGATGTCGGGATAGGACCCCCGATCATCCTAACATCTAAAAGACTAGAAAGCAAATAAAGGAGTCCTCCGGAATGTAAGGAGGCTCACCAATAGACTCTGAATGCTAAAGCTGGATCAACGAGGCGCTAGATGCTGATCTTGGTTACCTATGTTTGCATCATAATCCGATGCAGGCCAACTGGCATCAGTACATTGAATGTACAAGTATGCGAGTTGGAATGCTAAACAATACAAAGGCTTGAAAAGATTCTGAAAGAGACACTTACCTTGGCTCTTCTCAACTCATAAATAACTTAACTCAAAATAAAGCAATGAACATATGCAATATATGAAAAGCTTTAAAAAAAAGTAAAAGCAACTTAGTTCATTAAAGAAAATGCAATAACAAACACAACTTGACTCATATAATAAAGTAATATAGTTTAGGTGGGAGTTTCTCTAACCGACAACCACCACTATGAGCCTAAGTGTTGATACAACGTCTTTACCATCACACTACCAGACTGTCCTATACTTTTCCGTCATATAGAACTACTTAACTTAGTGGATCCACTAGATAAACTTATGTGATCATCTAATAATTATGACCCATTAATACACATGATTGCTACATGGTTTATGGAGACTTGAGTTAATATGAACTCGCATCCCCATATCGGTGCTCAATACTACTCCCAAAAATATACTTAGCTCATATGTTTTTAAAACAACTTCTTTCTTTGGTTTGAGGTAATTACTCAAAACTTAGCTTAAAAGCTCTCTTGGAATCGATGTTCCCTTTTCTTGCTCAAATGTGAAAACATTTATAAACTCTTTGGGAATACCTAGTTCCCTTATAAATTTTTGAGAAATAAACTCAACTCTTTACTCTTTGCTTAACTTGAAACTTAAGCCTTTAAACAAAGTTAAAACATTCCTTAAAGACTTTTGAAAAACTTTATAAACTTTGCTTTGACTTGCTTCTCAACTTCTTGACTAGAGTCTTATTTTCTCTTAACTTTGATCCTAATTTTCCTTGAATTGAATTATGGATTCAAGGTTCATGATCTCATGTTTATGGATGATTTCATGATGTTTAGATGTACCTTAGAGTGTTGGAATCAACTAGAAAACATAGGTACATTGCTAAGGAACTAGTACGAAAAGATGGGGGAAGAATGGGAAGAACTGGCGTCCCTAGCGCTATGAGAGGCGTGGGGCGCCAGCCCTTGAGATTCAGGGAACAAGTTGGAGCGCTCTGGCTGGCACATCGCCCCACAGCCCCACATTCAAGGACTCCTTTGGGGGGCGCTGGCTGGCACGACGCCCCACCCCCTTCCATAGGTGTTTGACGAGTTTTCTTCTCCGTTTTTCAACTCTAAACCCTCTAAACTTCGATGGTTCTTTCCCCAAACACTTAGTATCATTTATACCCTCAATATATGATAGATTAAAACTGAAATTACACCCGGAAACATGAATCAAATCGCAAGAAACTTCAACAAAACAACCCACAATAATTCAAACGAATTGCATCAAGAACTCAAAGGATTTACTTTCAAATCACACATATTCCACTGAATTGAATCATGATTGGAGCGTGGGTGAACTAACCCAATGCTATGTGATCTCACATACCTTGTAGGGATCACCCCCGACGAAATCAACAAGCTAAACTCTACGAACTTGACGATTTCCTTGCTTCTCCTTCTCTTTTCTCCTTTTCTTTCCTCTTCTTTAAAACCCTAACTCCTTTCCAAAAGCGTAAAACTGACCAAGTTCAGTTTAGACCCTTAATTAATTCACGAAAACGAATTTAATTAATTGGATAAGGAAAAGACTGAAATACCCTTCAAAAATCCGGATTGGACATTTCCTTATTTGAACAGCCCAACTTCCAATGGGCGTATCTCACTCATACAAACTCGGATTCACACAAACTCAGCAGCGTTGGAAAGATAATTCCAAGATATTTCATACCATATTTAGAAGTGCTCCTAAATCATCTAGAAGTTATGGTCATTTGAAGTTGACCAAAAACTCACTTTTTCCTAACTTAACAAAATTTCCAGATTTTCATTCTTTCCAAAAATGACTATTTCCAATTATTGGCTTCTTCCTGTTTATTTCAAATTGCGAGATGTTACAATATATCCCCCTTGAGAACATTCATCCTCGAATGAGATTACTCTTACTAAGCTAAGGGTGTAACATGCAACATTCAGCTCAAGCACCCTCAAGTAAATGCAAAACAAACATCATGCTCACTCATAATTTAAAGAGTACTAAGAAGAGAATTAGTACCTTGGTCTGCATTTTCTCTGTATTCAAAGAGATGTGGATATCTCTTCTTCATATCCTCTTCAGCTTCCCAAGTAGCTTCTTCAACAAATTGGTTCCTCCAAAGGACTTTGACTGATGCAACCTCTTTTGTCCTCAACTGCGAACTTTGCAATCTAGAATCTAAATCAGAATCTCCTCATAAGATAAGCTATCCTTGATCTCAATATTTTCAGTTGGTATGATCAATGAAGGATCGCCCATGCACTTCTTCAACATGGAGATGTGAAACACCGGATGAACCGTTGCTAACTCTTGGGGTAGCTCCAACTCATAAGCTACCTTGCCAATCCTCTTGGATATTCGATAAGGTCCAATATACTGGAGACTAAGTTTCCCCTTCTTACCAAACCTCATAACACCCTTCATGGGTGAGAATTTTAGATATACCCAATCATCTACTTCAAACTCTAACTCCCTCCTCCTAACATCAGTGTAGGATTTTTGACGACTATGTGTCGTTTTCAACTTCTCTTAAATCACTTTCACCTTCTCCATAGCTTGATGAACTAAACCTGGTCCTATCAACCATGCTTCACCAACTTCAAACCATCTAATAGGAGATCTACATCTTCTCCCATAAAGAACTTCATATGGAGCCATTTGGATGCTAGAGTGGTAACTATTGTTATAAGCAAACTCAATGAAAGGTAGGTGATCATCTCAACTACCTTTGAAATTTAACACCCAATCTACCTTGATACCTCAAAACACCATCTCCCCTTTGTTCAAAAGATAATATTTTTTGCTTAAGAACACTTGCCTTTAATTCAAGCCACAAAGGATCTTGGTCTTGCTTTCCTTTCACTTCTGACACAAATGATGATTCTGCCCCATGCATCACCACTATTCCTCCTCCTTTTGTGGAATCCATTAGTCAAACTCCTAGTCGTGCAAGTCTATGCACCTCTTGTGCTAACTCATTCTGATCTTCCTCAAAATGGGCGGTACTACCCATAAATAACATGCTCAAGGCATCAGCAACAACATTATCCTTACCTGGGTGATAAAGAATACTTATGTCATAATCCTTGAGTAATTCTAACCACCTCCTTTTGTCTGAGTTTAAGCTCTTTCTGACTAAACACATACTGAGGACTCTTGTGATCGGTGAACACATCCACATGAACACCTTAAAGATAATAGCGTCATACTTTCAAAGCAAAACTATAGCATCCAACTCTAAGTCATAGGTTGGGTAATTCTTCTCATGAACCTTCAACTATCTGGAGGCATAAGCTATAACTTTGTCATTCTGCATTAATACACAACCCAAACCAACTCTAGACGCATCACAATATACAACAAAACCTTGCGTACCTTCTGGTAAGGTCTATATTCGGGCAGTAGTCAACAACTTTTTCAATTCCTGAAAGCTTTTCTCACAAGCTTCGGACCATTGAAACTTCACTGTTTTCTGAGACAACTTGTTCAAAGGAGATGAAATAGATAAAAATCCCTCGACAAACCATCTATAATATCCAGCCAACCCGAGAAACTCTTAATATCAGTTGGAGATGTGGGTCTAGGCCAATTCTGCACTGCCTTTATCTTTTGGGTATCAACCCAAATTCCATCACCGAAAACTATGTGGCCCAAGAACGCCACCGACTCAAGACAAAACTCACATTTAGAGACCTTAGCATATAACTCCTTATCTTTCAAATTCTGAAGAACTATTTTTAGATGGCTAGCATGATCTTCTTCATTCCTTGAATAGATTAGTACGTCATCAATGAAGATGAGAATAAAAAACATATCTAAATAAGGTTCGAAAACTCTATTCATAAGGTCCATGAATGCTATCTTTGGAATATCACATTCCCTTACTTTCAACTGATGGTAACCTGATCTGAGGTCTATCATTGAGAAACACGAATCACCCTGAAGCTGATAGAAAAGATCATCAATTCTTGGAAGAGGATACTTGTTCTTGATGGTAACCTTGTTCAACTGACGATAGTCTACACACATCCTAAGGGAACCATCTTTCTTTCTCACAAACAAGACTAGAACACACCTAAGGTGAGACACTTGGTCGAACGAAACCCTTATTTAGGAGATCTTTCAGCTGCTCTTTCAACTTTTTCAACTCTGTTGGTGCCACTCTATATGGAGGAATAGAGATAGGATGAGTATCTGGAAGAATATCTATATCGAAGTCTATCTCTCTAAGGAGGGACTCCGGGTTGATCATCAGGAAAGACTTCTGGAAACTCTCTTACTACTGAAACTGACTAAATAGAAGGTATCTCAACACTAGAGTCATTAACTCAGACCAAGTGATAGACTCTCCCCTTAGAAACCTACTTTCTCGCCTTAAGGTACGAAAGAAATGACCCTTAGGCACTACTGAACTGCTTTTCAACTCTATAACTGGTTCACAGGAAATTGGAACTTGACTACTCGAGTTCTACAATCTATTGACGTATAGCAGGCACGAAGCCAGTCCATACCTAGAATGACATCAAACTCTACCATGTCTAACTCAACTAAATCAGCCTTGGTACTCTTGTGATTGACGGAAATGGAACAATCACGATAGACTTATTTTTGCTAGAATAGAATCACTAACAGGTGTAGAAACACTGAAGGGCTCAAGATGTTGCTCTGGAAAAACATCAAAACTGAAGACTTGGATCGTACTAGTGACAAGATCTGGCGAATCCTCTTGCTCTCGGTGACTAGTGATAGCATAAAGACGGTTTCCTTCTTCGCCTGCCCCTGAAGTCGCTCATCTAGATGCAGCTCTGTTTGGTGGATTAACTGAAGAAGACTGGGCTCTATAGCCCCCATTACCATTACTCTATCTGCTCTTAGGACACTCTCTCATAAAATGACCATTCTAGCCACACTTGAAGCAACTAGTGGAGCCATCGCGACACACCCCTGAGTGGCTCCTACCACACTTAGCACATGCAGGAGTCTTAGTACCCCATTGTGCCTTTCTACCTTGCGAATGTGCAAGTCTAGCTCTGAAGTTCTGAGAATTCTGACTATTGTACTCACATTTGTTTCTTGGTGCAGGTGCACTAGAAGATGATGGAGCAGGTCCTTTTTGCTTATGTTGGAAAGAAGACCGGTTCGCATTACTTTTTTGCTGCCCGGACTCATTCCCTGATGTCTTAGCTCTCTTATTCTTAAACTCTTCTTTATCCCTCAATTGGTCTTCCTCAACATATTGCACATAGATCATCAGCCTTGCTATGCCCATGTAACCTATTAACATGGTTGCCTTACCTTCCTTAGTTTACAGACGAGACAGCCCAGCAACAAATAAACTCATCCTGCTCCTCATGTCGGCAACCATCTCTTTGCTTCTCTTAGCTCACGCGGAAAGAAATGCCCTATGAAAGCACTTCCAAAATAGACCAACTCACAAACGGTTATGCATAAGCACGAGTTAAAAAGAAACTTTTTAGAGATAAAATCTAACGAATAAAATAAATATGAAAGAAGTGGAGGAATTCCTAAAAGTTGCAACCTCCTAATTATAGATGTGCCGCGCTTCACACCGATAAGTAGGGCTCTACAAACACGACTTCATATACTCCCTAGGACTCTTGAACTCTATGCTCTGATACCAAGTTTGTCACACCCCAAGCCTACACCCTGGACGTGGCCGGCACTCGAAGACCATTGCTGGCCTCAAGCAAACACTTGGACTAGCTTACTTAACTCAGCGGAAGATTATAAGCATTAAGAAAGAGATTCACATGCTAAATAACTAAACTGTCTCAAAACTGAACTTACTCAAATAATTTATTCAAATAGCTTAGAATGTTCAAAAATCAACATTCAACTTGGCCAAAATGGAAACTCAAGTCTTAACATAAGAAATTACAATGTAAAGACATCCGACTACTAACTGTCTATGAAGCCTCTAAAGCAAAGAGGGATGTCGGGACAGGACCCCTGATCATCCTAACATCTGAAAGACTAGAAAGCAAATAAATGAGTCCTCCGGAATGCAAGGAGGCTCACCAACAGACTGTGAATGCTTAAGCTGGATCAACAAGGCGCTGGATGTTGATCCTGGTTACCTGTATCCGCATCATAATACGATGCAAGCCAACCGGCATCAGTACATTGAATGTACAAGTATGCGAGTTGGAATGCTAAATAATACAAAGGCTTGAAAAGATTCGAAAAGAAACGCTTACCTTGGCTTTTCTCAACTCATGAATAACTTAACTCAAAATAGAGCAATGAACACATACAATATATGAAAAGCTTTATAAAACAGTAAAAGTAACTTAGTTCATTAAAGAAAATGCAATAACAAACTCAACTTTACTCATATAATAAAGTAATATAGTTTAGGTGGGAGTTTCTCTAACCGACAACCACCACTATGAGCCTAAGTGTTGATACAACGTCTTTACCATCACGCTGCCAGACTGTCCTATACTTTGCCGTCATATAGAACTACTTAACTTAGTGGATCCACTAGCTTAACTTATGTGATCATCTAATAATTATGACCCATTAATACACATGATTGCTACATGGTTTATGGAGACTTGAGTTAATATGAACTCGCATCCCCATATCGGTGCTCAATACTACTCCCAAAAATATACTTAGCTCATATGTTTTTA
>JAJOOR010030153.1:0-12094 GCA_036250505.1 Solanum acaule | reverse complement strand
ATGCATATTATATATTGTTGTCAAAAATTGTAGCAAAAGAAATATACATCACCCAAAAATCAAAACATGTAATTAAAAGTCTAAACTGCAATAATTAATACAAGTTCTATATTTTCCTCTCTCTTCAATTTATATTCCGTATTCAAGTGTGATTTTTTAAATCATATTTAAGCTAAAACTTAAGAAATCCTTATTAAAGATTTGTGATCTCATATTATCTATATATATCAACAAATTTCAGAATTAAATATACTTATTTCACCAACAAAACAATATTTTAGATATAGAAAAACACACCAAAAACAAGTTCAAAACTTAAGTAAAATGTTTTTTTTTCTCAAGAAATCAAATTTTAGATTAATTAAAATAAAAAACGAAATCAAATTTTCAAAATATAGAATTCTTAATTCTAAAAAAATCAGACTAAAAAAAAAACAATATCAAAATTTAAAATAAAAACAACATCAAGAAAAGCAAAAAAAATAGATTAAAGAGAGAAAATTACATGTTAAAATATACGGTGATAAATTATTTTTTTTAAAAAAAATTAAAGGCCGCAATAGTCATTAATAAATAAAAGTTATTTGAATAAGTTAAAAAATCCCTTAAAAGGTATAATAGATAATTACAAATTGATTCTCTCTCATTAATATTATTTCTCTCACCTATTAATTATATAAAAGGAACTGCAATCAATATAATTAAATAATTAGTAATATAAAAATAGAAAAAGATTAATCATTTAATAAAGTAAATTTTAATTAATTTTTAAATAAAGTTAAATTTAATTGATATGTTATAACCCGTAATTAAACTGTTATAAGTAAGAATTTTTTAAGAGTAGGTTTAAAACTCGTCTCTTAAATGTATATATGGTGTGATTTTTCCTTACTTTAATCTTCGATCATATTGACTTTCATCTTATCTCTATTTACTTTATAATTTAAATAAAATTGACTATCAAATGAAAAAAAGAGTAATTATAAAATCCTCATTAAATGAGAATTAATATATTTTATTTATATAAGAGATCCTCCTGCTTCCTTTATTCATCCATCTCATAAACAAAATCTCCTTAAAAGTTGTCTGTGAAAATGGCTCACTCCATGCGCTTCTTCGCTACTGTATTATTCCTAGCAATGCTTGTCATGGACACTAGTTCGTCTTTTCCTCTTTATCTAATTTTAATTTTTTTAAAAATAAATTAAGTATTCGATATTTGAAATCAACTAGCTTGAATAAGTTGTTAACTTTTTTTTTTTTTTTTTTTCATTTGTTGGTCATCTATTAAATTTATATCGTGGATCGACCTTTTATTAAGTGACTAACATTGAGGCATTTTATTTATTATTATATAGAAATGGGACCAATGAGAATTATAGAGGCAAGGATTTGTGAGTCGCCGAGCCAACGATTCAAGGGACCATGTCTTACCGATCGAAATTGTGCCTCCGTCTGTGAGACTGAAGGATTTACCGGTGGTGATTGTCGTGGACTCCGTCGCCGTTGCTTCTGCACTAAGGAATAT
Organism: Solanum acaule; assembly: GCA_036250505.1. NCBI lineage: Eukaryota > Viridiplantae > Streptophyta > Magnoliopsida > Solanales > Solanaceae > Solanum > Solanum acaule. Next base: position 10,566 of record JAJOOR010030153.1, on the reverse strand, counting down.
TATTAAGAGTAATATTCATAATATGAAGTAATAAAGAAGAAGTTTGAGAGAGAGTATTTATTATGATTGTCCAAAGATATATTATGCCTATTTTTGTTTATATATCTTGATTGATAATTCTAAGAAATGACATCAAATGGTTTTCATATCTTTGAAAAATATTAATAAAAAAAGTCTCATGCTGCATTTTCAATTTAAAATTACTGATAAAAAAGATGAAAACATAAAAGTTGATATGAAAAGCTTTAGTTAAATAAAAAATATAATTATCATAGTTTCATATTAAATTCCATAATTTTATAACAATATTATTGGTTCAACCAATAAATATTAAGTCTACTCGATCATAAATTGTGTGACTTTCCTTTTGTATAAATGACTATATAATAGAAATAAATAAATCAAAATATATTTATGCTAAATCATGTTGAGAAAAAAAAGTACTTGAATTATATTCAAACATAATTATGCACAAAATTCAAAAGTTAGAGAGATTTGTTTTGATATTCAATGCTTGTAGTGACACTCATTTAATATATATATATATATTCAAAGCAGAAAATGAATGCATGTGTTGTCAACTATATGTGTATGTATATATGAACAGTAGCGGCTGACTAAGGTTTTTAGATACACAAATACATGTATGATTGATTATATGCTATAAAATTACATAATATAGACATGTTATATAATCTTTACAAAGTATCACTATAAAAAAATAATATATAGGCCGAAATCGCTAATTTCGATAAGTTTTCCTTTTTATTTTATTTGTTATAATAACAAAGGCAAATCATGTCCTAATGATAAAATGTATTTGTGTTTAATTATGAAGCTTAACAATATACATATAGTTAATTAGCCTCTAACCTTATGTATCCTTTGATGATATAATAAGTAGATTACTTATTTATATTTTCGTGTTTAATATGCAAATGAAAATATATTATTTTAAATGTATTTGTATATAATCTAGATAAATGTTATTGAAAGTGAGCTATGGGGTCGATTAGGGGTGTGGAAGTCACTAACCAATATAGAATGTCACTTGTTTTACAAGCTTACAATATTATAAGAGGTTTTCTCTTTCTTTTTTTCACTAGATTCAGCTTACGCACTGCAGGACATATTTAGGGGTGACACTCCAACAAGATTTTCTCTATACCCAGGACTTGAACTCGAGACTTCTAGTTAAGGATGAAGGAAACTCACAATTGCACTGCAACCCATGTTGGTAACATTCTTATCAATTGAATATGAAAAAGTTGAAAAATAGTTTCTGAAAAATATTTTTCTCCATTTAAATTATCCCTTTCTTGAGTTTCATATCTAAACTATTGGAGTGTGATTTCATACCTAAATTATCACTCATTAGTTTGAGAAACACACCTCAGTGGTGTGTGTAATACAATCTTTTATTTTTAATTTTTTTTTTGCCATATGAATAAAAAATTTCACCTTGACAAAAATTAAACAAACTTTAGTGTTAGTTAAAAGTCAAAGATTAATGTATCACCATTTAAAAAAAAAAAAAAGAATTTGTTTTTTAATTTTTTTTCCCCCTTTAATTAATGAATTTCTTAGTAAAAATAAATTTTTGACTAAAGTAATTAGGTTTGACTGCCCCATAGCCAACTTTTCTAACTCATTGCACCATATCTTCATGTATTTACTTTCATCTTATCTCCATTTACTTTATAATTAAAAATGAATTAATTGCATGATAGAATGTCTATTATGAGCGGATTGTTTGGCTGACTTTTGAAGGAAAATTATGAGATTTATATGTCCTGTATTTATTTTATAAGAGATTTTTTAATTATTTTTTATTTTTTTACTTTATAAGAGAACTTGATGCTTCTCATTATCAGAAATTTTCCGCAGAAGATAAAAAAAAATTAAAGATGAAATATTTGTTTAAAGTATTCTTTCTCCTCGTGTTGTTTTTCACTGACAATGCAGGTAACAATTCTTTAATTTCCTACTAGACTTCTAGACATTTCATTTAGTGTTTTATAAAACAAATCTTTATATATAATCAATATATATATATATATATATATATATAAACTTTCTTCAATCGAGCAATTAGTCAACTACATTTTAATTCAAAGCTAGTTGAGATTGATTGTATATGAATCATTTATATATGTTATGCTTTATTCGTTCCATGTATTACCCTGATGATTCTTCATATTTTTCTTGTAATATTTACATAACCGTCAATTCTTGTAATATTTTTTATCAATTGTTTTAAAATGAAGCAATTTTTCAGTAAATGATATCTTCTTATTTTTCTTATAACTTATGGACCTATGGACTACTATCTAAATATCTCTTCTGGGGAATTGAAAATAGTTTTGAAAAATGTTAAGATTACAATCTAAAATTTTGTAAATTATTATAAACGTTGGGCGATAATATATTCTTTTTATATATAAATTAGATAAATATATGAACAAACATCATATGTTACACAATATTGTCAAAGTACCACTATGAATAGTAATATGTAGATCGAGATCGCTAATTATCATCTTATTTTTTTATAACAGAGGCAGGGAATTGTGTTGAATGGAGCAAAACCTACCAGTGGCAATGTTTTGATACTAATAAGTGTAGAGAAGCTTGCATAAGTGAAGGTTTTACAGATGGATGGTGTGCTTATTTGATAAGATACAGACGATGTGCTTGCACAAAGCCATGTCTTTTTAATAATTAGTATATATTTTTCTAAAATATGTGTTAAATTATAAAGTTTAACAAACAAAAAAAATATAGTTAATTAGCCTCTAACCTTATGTAATCCTTTGATGATAAATTATGGAATAGCATTTTAATGCTTTTCATATTACATTCTACCTCTTTGGGTTTGTTTGGAAAGAAGGGAAATAAGTGAATTTCTTCTATAAAAAAATTGTGTCGATATGTAAGTAAAAATATATATTATTTTAAATGTATTTATATACAATTTAGATATGTAGTATGGAAAGAATATGGGGTGGGGGGTGATGATGAGGTGTGTTAGAGGATAGGGATGACATAATCAATATGGGATGTCACAAGTGGTGAAACCAGAAATTTAGTATTCAAAATTTAATATATGCATATGAAAAATAATTTTTTGATGAAGAATGTTCAACTGACCACCTATCACTATATAAGTGTCAACACCAGTGAATGTAACTTGTGAAACTTGTTCTCTTGTGCTTCCATTAGGAAAATCATTTTTTTCATTTTTAAAAAACTTGTTTTTCCTAGATATTTTTATCAATTGATCCTAAAAAAAATTTTTAAAATGTTTTCCTTCCTACCAAAAACACCCTAAATTATCTACCTCTTTCTCTCTTGGATAATTTTTGTTTTAAAAAAAGTGTATGTCAATGACGACCTAAATCCTTCGAATTCCGAATTTGAATAAGGTGTTATATGTTTGTACAAGAATATTATTCGTCGTGGTTGCTTACTTATAAAACTTATTTGAAAACTACGGTGAGTCACCTTCCCCAACTTATAATCGGGGTCTTGGTATCGACCTTCCCACTATTTACCATTCAATCTGTTTATTTAAAATTGAATTTTCCTAAATCATGTATCAATACAACTAAAGAAGCTTATATCTTTTTTAATTGATCCAATTTGTAGAGAAGTGAGTAAAATTTTGTTTACTTTATCTAACATTGTATCCACAATCTTTACCTAATCAAACTTCTTTTCGCATGAACTTGCTGACCCTTTGTATTTTTTAAGCTTAATTATCTGATGTCCAAAATCTATTATATATCTCGAGGCAAAGTTAGAATATGAAACTTTATAAGTTCTAATATGGGCTGATTGTTCGCATGACCTTTTTCTTTAATAAATAGTTTAATACAAATAAGGTTTTGATTAAAGCAACTAGATTTATTGAAGGGAAAATTGTATATAATAGCAAACTATCAATTCAAATTAAATGCTATAACCACAGTTTGATTTAATTGTACCCCGTAGCAAACTGTTGCCATTCACCTCTCTCCCTGAAATTCTCTCTCGCCACTCTCCGTCTCTTGCTCGCCAGTCTCTCCCTCACCTCTCTCACTTTATACAAACACAAATGTATAAATTGCGTTTCTGTTTGTATAAAGCGAAAGAAAATTGTATATACACATGCAAATACATATATCTTCGTCCTATACACTTATAATTATACAATACAAATCTTCCCCTGCCCAGTTCTCTTTTGGCATTCTCTCTTTCTCGCTTTATACAAACACAAATTATACAAGATACAATGTATAATTTATATTTGTATAAAGCGAGAGAGAGATTTGATATACAAACGTTTTATTTTGATTCATTTGTATACAAATTCAAATTTTATGCAGATATACAAACACATACAAATGAATTGAGAGGCTACCAACGATTTATACAAATGAGAGGCTGACATCGATTTATACAAACGAGAGACTGACAGCGAAATTATACAAATCTGAAGAGGAGCCAACGAGTTATACAATCTGATGCTCCATATCAAACATAAAATTTGTTATGGAGCGCAATTATACAAACTATAGTTATAACATATAAATATGATTTTTATGTTTGCTATATGTGAAAGTTGCTCTTTATTGAATCATAGGTAACTTCTAACTATGTGCATTGTAGAAAGTCTAATATTAACTGATTGTTCAGCGTACCTTTTTGTTTAATGAATATCTATAAATAAGATTTTGACTAAGCAACTAGGTTTGACTCATGAACCATAGATAACTTTCTAACTCGTACGTGGTAGAAAGTCTAATATGGACTGATTGTTACCTTTCTCTTTCATGAATTTGTATAAATAAGGTTTTGATTAAACAACTTGGTTTGACTGAACCATAGTTAACTGTCACGCCTCGAGTCTACACCCTGGACGGGACTGGCTCTCGAGAACCATTGCTGGCCCCAAGCGAACCCTTGATCTGGCTTACTTAACTCAGCGGAAGACTCTAAGCATGATTACAATGATCAAATGAACTTACTCAAATAGCTTAATGATATAACTTAGAATGTTAGAAGAATCAAACATTCAACTTGGCCAAAATTGCAACCCAAGTCTTAACATAAGATAAAATGAGAAGACTAAAGAACTAATAACTGACTGTCTATGAAGCCTCTAAAACCAAGAGGGATGTCGGGACAGGACCCCCAATCATCCTAACATCTGAAAGACTAGAAAGTAAATAAAGGAGTCCTCCGAATGCAAGGAGGCTCACCACAGACACTGAGTGCTCAAGCTGGATCAACGAGGCGCTGGATACTGATCCAGATTACATGTGTTTGCATCATAAGACGATGCAGGCCAACTGGCATCAGTACATTGAATGTACGAGTATGCGAGTTGGGATGCTAATCAATACATAGGCTTGAAAAGATTCTGAAAGAAACACTTCCCTTGGCTCTTCTCAACTTATGAATAACTTAACTCAGAATAAAGCAATGAACACATGCAATATATGAAAAAGCTTTATAAAACAGTAAAAGCAACTTAGTTCGTTAAAGAAAATGCAGTAACAAACTCAACTTTACTCATATAATAAAATAATATAGTTTCTGTAGGAGATTCTCTAACCGACAACCATCACTATGAGCCTAAGTGATGGTACAACGTTTTACCTCACGTTGCCAAGGACCATCCTATACCTTGCCATCGATATAGAACCTGAACTACTAAGTGGATCCACTAGTCTATGCTAAAAAAACACTATCATCTAAAAAATATGATCCTTTTTCTGCCCATGATGGCTACATGGTTTATGGGGGCTTGAGTTAATATGAACTCGCGTCCCCATATTGGTGCTCAATACTACTCCCAAAATATACTTAGCTCATATGTTTTTAAAAACAACTTCTTCTCTGGTTTGAGATAATTGTTCAAACTTAGCTTAAAAGCTCTCTTGGAATCGATGTTCCCTTTTCTTGCTCAAATGTGAAAACATTTATAATCTCTTAGGGAATACTTAGTTCCCTTATAGCTTTTTGAGAAATGAATTCAACTCTTTACTCTTTGCTTAACTTGAAACTTAAGTCTTAAAACAAAGTTAAAACGTTTGTTAAAGACTTTTGAAAACTTTAAAAGCTTTGCTTTGACTTGCTCTTAACTTTTAGACTTGACTCTTAACCTCTCTTGACTTTGATCCTAACTTTTCTTGAATTGGATTATGGATTCAAGGTTTATGATCTCATGTTTATGAATGATTTCATGATGTTTAGAAGTACCTTAGTGTGTTGGAATCAACTTAGAAACATAGGTACATTGCTAAGGAACAAGCACGAAAATATGGGGAACAAATGGGGAGAACTGGAGTCCCTGGCGCTCTGAGAGGCACGGGGCACTAGCCCTTAAACTTCAGAGGAGTTGCTGGGGCGCGCTGGCTGGCGCATCGCCCCAAGGGGTAAACTTCAGAGCCCTTTTTGGGGCGCGCGGGCTGGTGCAACGCCCCACCCCCTTCCCCAGGTGCTTGACGACTTTTCTTCTTCGTTTTTCAACTCTAAACCCTTTTAACTTCAATGGTTCTTTTCCCAAACACTTAGGATCATTTATATTCTCAATATATGATAGATTCAAACTGAAATTACACCTGAAAACACGAATCAAATTTCAAGAACCACCTGCAACGCAACCCACAAGAAATTCAAACGAAACTTCAACAATGTTCATCAAGAACTCAATTTCTAAACTTTCAAAGAACTGAATTAAATTATGGTTGGTGCGTGGGTGAACTGACCCAACGCTATGTGATCTCACATACCTTGTAGGGATCACCCCCGACGAAATCCACACGCAAAGCTCGAACGTTTCTTGGCGATTCTTGATTTATCTTTGCTTTTCTCCTCCTTTCTCTTTTCTCCAAGCCCTAGCGTGAATTCTAACTTTTCTAAACTGACTAAAAATCTTGTTTTACCCCAATTAACTCCTACAAATGAATTACAATAATTAGGTAAGGAAAAGACTAATTTACCCTTCCAAAACCCGGATTAGACTTTCCTTAATCCAACAACACAACTTCCAAAGGGCATAACTTACTCATACGAACTCGGAATCGCGCAAACTTGGCGGCGTTGGAAAAATCATTCCAAGAGATTTCCAACCATATGTAGAACTACACCTAACTCATCCCAAGCTAGGAGTTATGGTCATTTGAAGTTGACCAAAAACTCACTTTAACTTGCTTAAAATTTTCCAGATTTCCTTATATATTCCAAAAATGACTATTTCCATATTTTAAACTTCTTTCTAGTTCTTTCTAATTGCGAAATGTTACAATATCTCCCCCTTGGGAACATTCATCCTTGAATGAGATTACTCTTACTAGGTTTAGGGTGCAACATCAAACTCAAACACCCAACAAGCAAATGCAAACAAACAACATGTTCATCCATACTTTAGAGGGAACTAAGAAGAAAATTAGTACCTTGATCTGCACTTTCTTCATATTAAAAGAGATGTGGATATCTCTTCTTCATTTTCTCTTCAGCTTCCCAAGTAGCTTCGTCAACAAATTGGTTCCTCCAAAGGACCTTGACTGATGCTACCTTTTTTGTTCTCAATTTGCGAACTTGACGATCTAGAATATGGACAGGGATCTCCTCATAGGATAAGCTATCCTTGATCCCAATATTTTCAGTTGGTATGATCAATGAAGGATCGTCCATGCACTTCTTCAACATGGAAATGTGAAATACCGGTTGAACCGCTGATAATTCCTGTGGTAGCTCCAATTCATAAGCTACATTGCTTATCCTTTTGGCTATGCGATAAGGTGCAATATACCGGGGACTAAGCTTCCCCTTCTTACCAAACCTCATAACACTCTTCATGGGTGAAATTTTCAAATATATCCAATCATCTACTTCGAACTCTAACGCCCTTCTCCTAACATTAGTGTAGGATATTTGACGACTTTGTGCCGTTTTCAACCTTTCTTGAATCACTTTCACCTTCTCCATAGCTTGGTGAATTAAATCTGGTCCTATCAATTCTGTTTCACCAACTTCAAACCATCCAATAGGAGATCTTCATCTTCTCTCATAAAGAGTTTTATATGGAGCCATTTGGATGCTAGCGTGGTAACTGTTGTTGTAAGCAAACTCAATGAGAGGTAGGTGATCATCCTAATTTACTTTGAAATCAATCACACTATCCCTCAACATATCTTCTAATGTATGAATAGTGCGCTCTGCTTGCCCATCAGTCTGATGATGAAAGGCAGTACTTAAGTTCACCTTTGAACCCAAGCCTTTCTGAAAAGATTTCCAGAACTGTGTAATAAATTGTGCACCTCTATTTGAAATAATGGAGACTGGGACTCCATGAAGTCTTACCACCTCCTGAATATATAACATGTCATAATTTTCTGCTGAATGGGTAGTCTTTACCGGCAAAAAGTGGGCTCATTTTGTCATTCTATCGACAATCACCCAAATAGAATCACGTTGCCTGCGAGACCTTGGTAAACCTGTGATGAAGTCCATATTAATCATCTCCCACTTCCATTCTGGAAGTTCTATAATTTGCGCCAAACCACTGGGCCTTTGGTGCTCAACTTTCACTTGTTGGAAATTTGGACACTTAACGACAAATTCAGCAATGCCTTTCTTTATGTCATTCCACCAATAAGCCTCTCTCAAGTCACGATACATCTTTGTGGAACCCGGATAAATGGAATATCTGGAGCTATGAGCTTCCTCCATGATCCTCTCTTGGAGTCCATCCACCATATGTACACATAGTCTACCTTGATATCTTAATACACCATCTCCCCCTTGTTCAAAAGCTAATACTTTTTGCTAATGAACATTTGCCTTTAATTCAAGCAAAATAGGGTCTTGGTCTTGCTTCTCTTTCACTTCTGTAACATTGTGTAAGTTGAAATAACTATGAAGAAGCTTGAAATTGGAAATAGTCATTTTTTTTGGAAAGAGTTCAAAATCTGGAAATTTGGTTAAGTATGGAAAAAAATAAGTTTTTGGTCAACTTTGAGCAGTCATAACTCCTATCTCAGGATGAGTTAGGTGAATTTCCAGTTATGTTTGGAAATCTCTTGGAAGGATCTTTCCAACGCCGCCCGAGTTTACTCGATTCCGAGTTCGTATGAGTGAGTTATGCCCTTTGGAAGTTGGGCTGTTGGCACAGGGCAATTTAGTCCGAATTTGTAAGGGTATTTTGGTTTTTTCCCTAACCATTTCTTTTGGTTATATTAAGGTTTTAGACTGATTTTAAATCAGTTTTTCCTTTTTAAAGTGAGAGTTAGAGCTTTTGAGAGAAGAGAGAAAGAAGAGGAGAAAAAGAAGAAGAAGCAAGGATTCGTCAAGATCGTCGTGGTTTTTGTCGGGGGTGATCCCTATTAAGGTATGTGAGATCATAGTGTTGGTTTGGTTCATTCCCCCACACGCCAAACTTGTTTTAATTCCGAGAAAAGGTTGGTTGTGTTGTTGAATTCTTGTGGTTGCGTTGTTGAAGTTTCTTATTGGTTTGGTGCATGTTTCCGGATGGAATTTCGAGTTGAATCTATTGTATGTTGAGGGTTGTAATGATTTTAAGTGTTTGGGGCTGGAACCTTTGAAGTTAAAAAGGTTTAGAGTTGGAAAAACAAAGGAGAAAAGTCAGATTTTTGGGGGAAAAGGGTGGGGCGTCGCGCCGGCCAGCGCGCCCCAAAAGAGTTTCTGAACTTCCACCCTTGGGGTGGCGCGCCATGCAGAGCGCCCCAACAGCCCCTCTGAAGTCTGAGGGCTGGCGCTCCGCGCCTCTCAGAGTGCCAAGGACGCCAATCCTTCCCATTCCTTCCCCACTTTTTCATGCATGTTCCTTGGTAATGTACCTATGTTTTATAGTTGTTTTCAACACTCTAAGGTACCTCTAAGTATCCCGAAATCATCCATGAACATGAGATCATTACCCTTGAATTCATAATCCAATTCAAGGGAAGTTAGGATCAAAGTCAAGTGAAGTTAGAAGTCAAGTTTAGAAGTTAAGAAGCAAGTCAAAGCAAGTCTTTAAAGTTTTTCAAGAGTCTTCATTGAACATTTTAACTTCATTTTTAAGGCTCAAGTTTCAAGCAAAGTGTAGAGTTGAGTTCATTTCTCAAAAGTTATTAGGGAACTAAGCATTCCCAAAGAAGTTTATAAATGTTTTTACATTTGAGTAAGAAAGGAACTATGTTTTTCAAGAGAGCCTTTGGTCTAAGCTTTGAGCAATTATCTCAAACTAAAGAAGATGTGTTTAAAAACACTTATGAGCCAAAGTATTTTTGGGAGTAGTATTGAGCACCGAATTGGGGACGCGAGTTCATACTAACTCAACTCTCCATAAGAACCATTTAGCCAACATGGGATCTAACGGGCCATTCTTTTTAGATGATCACGTAAGTTAAGCTAGTGGATCCACTTCCTATATCACGGCAAGGTATAAGATGGTCCTTGGGCAACGTGAGGTAAAATGTTGTATTATCACTAGGGCTCATAGTGGTGGTTGTCGGTTAAAGAATCTCCCACTAAAGTTATATTACTTTTATATGAGTAAAGTTGAGTTTGTTATTG
>JAJOOR010030151.1:0-12428 GCA_036250505.1 Solanum acaule | reverse complement strand
AAAGCCGTGTTCCAAAATCTGATGTTCCAGGCCCATAATAATATTAATCATGGCCATCAATCATCGTCAAAAGAGTATTACGAGTTCAGCTGCAGTAACAGCCCTGCTTTCCATCTCCCCTTCCACATCACCAAGCGCATTAATAAGCATAGTCAGCCTGAACATGACGATGTTTCAATGATGAACGCTGCCGTTTTGAAGGCATTAGAAATGCTTCATAGCGAAACAGCATCACCTGCTTTGCCTGGATTCGGGAGGACTCCAACAGTGAGGCAATTAAGGATCACTGACTCGCCTTTTCCTCTAACATCAGATACTGATAACAGTGAAATGATGAGCCACGTAGACGAAAAAGCTGATGAATTCATTTCTCGATTCTACAGAGATTTGAGAAGAGAAGCTTCTGCCTTTGCTTAAATTTTTGGAGTGCTTTATTTTTTTTTCAGTATTTGGGAAATTTTTGGAAGAGAAGATAGAAAATCCAAAATAAAATGATGTTAACAGTTTATAAATTAATGTGATAATAATAATCAATACATTATACATTCAAGGCTTAAGTCCTGAAATTTTGCATCAACAAATTCCTTGATTCTCTCTTAATTTGATGGTCGACTATTTGGCTTAATTGGAGTATTATTATTATATTGTGATGAACCTGGAGTTGGAAAATAAAAATTGCTGATTGAAGTTAATACTCCAAATTATCGTCTACAAATATTGTTCGTAAGTTTGGTTAAGACAATCCAAAGTACTCTAATTGTCGCCAGGACTATTGTACCATTATGTCAAAGACAAATTAATTCCCCAATTAACTAATAAAGGTACTAATATAATATAGTTTCCAATACTGATTAAATCAAGAATATGAATATGTATGACTCTCATAAGTCATAACATAACATAACAACATATTAGTAAAATATATGGTTGATCTAGCCAATTCAATTCCAGCTGCTATCTATAAAATGAGGACTAATTATTCAAAATCATATAGGGAGATAATGTAGTTTCTTTTCGGGAAAATCTCGACAAATAGTTATTATAATAAACTTAATTAAGTTTCTTAGCTATAATTTGCATATTTACGACGGTAGCTATAGCTTATTCATTTGTATAATTCACACCTCATTTGTATAATTCGCAGGTACATTTTTATAATTTGCTCGAATTTGTATAATTGAGTTATTTTCGTCCGTATTTGATATAAATATGATAAAACTCGAAATAACAAATTTATACAAACACAAATATTTGAACTTTAAACAGTTATACAAATTATATTATACAAATTTTGAAAACTACACATTTATACAAACTTTAAAAAGTTATACATAAAAAGATTGAATATATCTTATGATAAAACTACAAAACCAAAGGAAATCACGTCATATACAAATACAAATCAAACAAAAAATTGTTTGTGACGAATTATATAAAATGTGACTAATTATATAAACTCGAACCACAACCCATGTAATTAACTCTTAATGTTAGCGGCAAATTGATAATTAATTTAACTATAATTATATTAACTAATTAACTAGAATAGTATATATTTGCTTATTCGCGTAATTTAAGACAGGGGACTAGAGCCTAGGGAACAGCTCTCCGAAAGTATCGTTCAATCATAGAGGAAAGAGTTTGTAACGTATGTTAATCAAACCACAGAAAAAAAACAAGTAATGTACGTAGTGGATATGAGTATTATGTGTCCACCTTTTACATTAATTAAAACATTATCACATAAGGAAATTGTATACGGCAGAGTACTGATGGATAAGTACTGATGATTCATCTTAATTACTGGATCAAGGTTTGCTAATTTATTTATTTATTTTATATTTAAATCTAGTAGACGAAGAAATTGTGAAATTCAAGTATCTTATCTGAAATTTGAAGAATAATTTTAAATTCAAACTAGTAGAAAAGGATCACACTTGCACTTCCTGTCTTTTCAGAAAATTTAATGGCTATTTATTGTTTTTCTCTCCCTTTATCTATAGGAACAGAAGAGAGCTGGATGAGTACCTGAATATTCAAATTTCAGGACTTTTGGGAGCTAGCCAAGTGATTAATTCAAAATATATTCCTATACCGTCTATTATCACTACACCAAAAATAATTTTTAGCGGTAACTTAATTACCGCTAAATATATTTTCTTAGTGGCAATTAGCTAACATTCTTTGTAAATGTCTCTAATACTTATAGTGACATTGGACCCAATTACAATTAACAAATTAACTAATATTGATAAAGATTTTAGCATTTTTTGTTAATATGCATATTTATTATTACCGAAAGCTATTATTATTGTAGTGGTGTATATATGTCTCGCAGGGTGGGTGGGTGTGGATAGGAAAGATCACAAAATAATAAAATATTAAAAGAAAAACAAGAAATCATTTTTCTTTGTTGTATATGGAGGGTAGCTTTAGGTATTGGAATTACTTTCTGTTTAAAGTTTTCATAAGTCTTATGATAATTTTTATTGCAAACCTTCCAAAATAAAAAAGTAATAGTAGGCTACTTTATTATTTTTCAAAAAGGGAGTTTACGTATGGGCAAGTCTTGGAAAGAAAGAGATGAACACTTTGATATTGTACCTTCCCTACTCATGGTTTTAATAAAATTTTGTGCTATATAAAGTCCATAATGCACCTACTGCGGCCAGAAATGGACCACGAATAAAAGCCAAGAGGTACGTACTATAATTATTATTTTTCTGTGGGCACTTAGCTTGTTTTAGGAAAATTAACAACTTTTAAAATATCTATTCTACTGCACTATCTGGAAACATATATGTTTTTCCTTTCGTATAATATATCTTTTCATATCTTAATATGGTCCTAAGTCCTTGTTGGTAAATGCCTCCTTCAGCGGATACTAGCGATGTTAAATATCACTTTGTTTGGATGGTTGTTACGTATTGTTTTATAATGTATTGTGTTATATTGTATCGTACTGTATTGTTTTAATAAATACAATATTTGGATAGATTGTATCATTCTCATCGTTACATAATATCATACATTCATAATTTAAATGATAAACCTACAAAAAAGTAGGGTAACTATGAAAATATAGGATAAAAGGTGAAATATGATTATTAAATAATAAATTATGACAAAATGAAAAGAAAATATTAAGGTAACGACGCGATCACACCTAATCGATCGTTTTTGTAAGTCTTTTTGTCGTTACCTAACGATGATTGAAATGATACAATAAGATACAATGAAATTTAAGTAACAATCAAAAGAAACGTAATAGTTAAACTAACAATACAATATAATACAATGGATGACAACCATCCAAACAATGTGTAAGTGAAGTTGGGTTGAATTTATACGAATCCAAATGAATTGAGTTAATAAATGACTTGAGTTGAAATGAGCTAAAACTTGGTTAATAACTCATCCTTCCCCATCTCTTATTAAGTTTTAAATCTTCATTTCATTTTTTATAATTTGTTTAAATACATAATATATTTTTTAATTCTTGTTGATTAATTTGGATTGTATCAACCCAAGTTGTAAATTAGTCTATTTCAGAAAAGAAAAAAAAACCCTAAGATATTGAAGGAAATTATGATGAATTTAAATGACACGTTGAATCATTTTCAGAGGTTTGAAAAGCAGTTCAAAGTTTGACAAATGTTTATTAAAAGGGACGTCGTTTTATTTGCTTTTAATAAAGTTTGACTGCTTTACGTGTATGGGAAAAAAGAAAATGTTACAATAGTACTTAGTACTAACATCTTTTACGATACAATAATGGAATTTTTTTCAAAATGTTAATATTTTAGCATTTAATGGAATCTCTTATCAATATTTTTAATATTTATTAAAGATGTCAATATTTTAGTTTGTTATTCTTCTTATTTATATATTTTTTATTTGTTTGAGTTGAAAGAATACAATTATTTAATAACAGAAAGGAGAAAATCATGAGAGAAAATATTTTTAAAAAAGGAACATATCACTTAAAATTCTCATCAGTTACAATTTCAAAAGTAATTGATTGTATTCATTCCAATATGATGATATGTGTATTTGTATTCATTATGGTTATCATGTTTGAGTTTGTATAATGACATTTGTATTTCTTTATTAGTTTGTATTCATTCTAATAGGTATACCAAATGGATTTGTAGTTATTTAGAATGATATTTGTATCCACAAATAAAAATATAAATAAAATATTTGTATCCATATATACTTATGTAATCTGTGTTCATTCAAAAAGGATACAACATTGGTTTTGTATATTTTTCAAAAACGTATATTCTTTCTTAAAATTCCAACAAATTTGTATTCCAATCATCAAAACATACAAATTTACAATCTTAGTAACAATCAAAATTTGTATTTCAAAAAATATTGTATTTCATAACAAAAAAATGTATTTCTTACAAATGTTGAGTAAAAAAAAAAAAACAATTAACAAACAAGAATTAATATGAATACAATTCTGTTGTGAATACAATTTTGCAACCCTGACTCTCTCTTTATTCCTCTTCTTCTTTTGCTATGTTCCTTTTTTCTCCGATTTTGTTTTCACGAAATTCAAATTTGAATCCGTATTCATTTGTGCATTGATAACCCTATAAGAAAATTTGAAATGATTAAATATGAATGTATAAAAAATCAAACAATATATAATTTATGAATGCTAATGTATATTACTACAATCTACTGAATCTCAAATATGTATACAAACTCACAAAAAAATCAAAAAGAGGATAGAAAATCAGAAATACACAAAATCCGAAATACAAAAATATTTAGTGAAAATGAAAACAAAATTAGAAGAAAACTCACAAAATATTTGGTGACTTCGAAATTACCTTTATCAATTGAGAGATTTCTTGAATTAATTGATAGATTTCTTGAACAAATTGGGAGAAAAAGAAAGAGTTAGTTTTTCTTGAACAATGAATGAGAGAAAAATTGGGAAAACGTGAAGAGAGAGAATATTGACTTGAGTTAAAACCTAGAAAGAAGGGTAATGGATAATAAAGATATTTTTTTTCTTTTTTACCGGTTAGTGGTGTAGAAATTGATCCAATGTGGGACTGTTTTGAGAAATAAAAGGAAAGGAAAATAGTTATATTAGGATACAAATCATTTTCTAAAATATTGACATTTTTAATAATTATTTTAAAGTGTAGATGTTTTTATTAATTATGTTAGGGATTGTGACTAGTTTGCTAATTTTCCCTACAATAATTCGCCGGCAAATGCGGATTCGGATTATATATCGAGAGACTCGATATTTAATGTTCTTAATATTATATTTTTTTTAACATTTCAAATTGATACTTGTTAAGTATCAATGAAATTAAAATTTAGTAAGAATTGAGATAGTTGAATTTTGATTTATTATTCTGTTAGAGTAACTTTTGAATGAGTTAATAACTAGTCTATTTATTAACTCAATCCATCATGATTTGTTCAAACTTAGTCCAATTAGTTCATTTAGCACCTTTGGATCTGTAAAAAAATCTTGTTTTAAAGATATTAATAGATCTTGTCCGCGAGAAACCACAATACTTTGTAAGTTTCTTAAATTCACTTTCTCTAAAATATGATATCTTTGATCAATGTTTCGTTCAAATTTGATTAACATACATTTAAATAGCATTAATCGGGTTTATGTTTTTGGTATTTGTCCAAGTTAGATGGCACATTTGCCACGAGAAGGTTTTGAATATTTCAAAATAATGTCTCAAAAGGCATAAATTGACAGCTTTACTTTAGTATTAAGCACCACAATTCGTCAATTCCTCTCAAAATATATAAAGAAATCAATAAAGTAAGTGTATATGTATCTGCCTAGGGAGGTTTCCAGGTAAATGACCAACCTAAAAAGCAAAAGATTTCCTTTACAAAGTACTACAATAAATAATAGTAAAAGTTACTCCCACCGTTTCATAGTTTTGTTTTATATATTTTGATTTGATACAAAGTTTTAGAAAGTAAAAAAGATTGTTGAAATTTGTAATTTTAAATTTAAAATATGTTAAATATATTAAAACATTTTTTAATCTTGTGATTTAAATATGCCAATTAAAAAGTTAAAAAAATTATGAATTTAAATTTAAAATATGTCAAATATTAGTCGTGTGGTTTAAATATATCAATTAGAAAGTTGAAAGAGGAGTAAAAGAGAAAGCAACGTAACATATTTTCATTTATGAACATAAGACGGTAATGCTTTAGGGAAATTGACAGAACTGAAAAATAGTCACTATCTGAAATTCAAAATTTTCACGATATGGATATTTTTCTAAAACATAAGAAGATCGAAGTCACAGCATTATTTATTTATTTTGGATGCTTTACGAAAATGTTTATTTTTGGATCATTATTAGTTATATTTTATCCCTACATTCAAAGTTAATATACTATAAAAAAATTAGCATTTGGGGTTGAATATCTATTAGATTGTCATTTAACCTCTATAAAAATTTCAGTTTATTTGTAAAAGGAATCTTTAGATCATGATCTAAAAGGTCCATAAAATTGTGAAAAGGAAATGTGTGATACTATCTAATTGAAGTTTGAAGAAATTATTCGTTTTAAATGGAACTTAACTTTAGTTAGCTAGGTGAATCTATGTACTCAATTGATTTAGCTATTTGAATTTTTACTTTTGTCGGAAAATATTCAATTTTTACTAGACTTTTGATATATAGTTGTATGCGTCTAAAATTTTAATCCTGAAATACATCAAAATAGCAAGCAAACAACAATATTTATTTTAAATTTATGAGAAGGTTACAATCTTTAAGAAAAGATACGTAATTCCCTTATTTGTCTCTTCACGATTGTTCTTGATTGATGGAATACTTGCGGGTCAATACTTGGAGCGAAGACTTCTTAGTATGCGGAAGACTTGCAAATCACCACTGAAGAGCACGCAATGATTCTCTATGTATTTATGTCTTCTTCTCCCTCCCTTTTTGGTCTTATGAAGACCCTTTTATATGGTTGTGAGCTATGGTTTTTGGGATATTTCAGTCTACAAATAATTTTAGAGGACCTTGGATTTGAAGAGCGTGATATGAGTTGGGCTCGTATTGTCAACTTAATGGATTGACCCAAATGTAATTGAGACTTTATTTAAGTCATATATATTGACTTAATATTAATCCAACTTTATTAATCAATAATTTAACTTGTCAATATATCATGAAAATTTATAAATTAATTCAAAATTTAATATGGATCTATCAATAAAATTTCACTCTCTACCATAGTCATATGCAATAACATTTTCTCTTGGACTCAAAGGAAGGAATAAAGTTTAACTTAGCTTGCTAACCTTGTTCCATATAATATGCTTTACTTTAATTTGTAGTAATAATTACTTTTTGCTTTTCTATTCTCAAGAAGAAGAAAAAGAGAAGCTACGTATAGTAACTAGTATCAAAGTAAGAGAATTTTTGTGGATGCAAAATTTCAGAGTCCTTGAATGTATTAATTATAGGATGAAACAAATTAACTAAAGGAGGGTATCATCACATTTATAAACTCTTTAACGTTCAACTTCTTCTAAAAATTTCCCGAATACCACAACAACAGCAAAATTAAGCAAAAACAGAAGCTTCTCTTCTCAAATCTCTGTAGAATCGAGAAATGAATTCATCAGCTTTCTCGTCTACGCAGCTGATCATGTCACCATTATCAGCTTCTCTTAGTGGGAAAGGCGAGTCAGTGATCCTTAATTGCCTCACCGTTGGAGTCCTCCCAAATCCAGGCAATGCAGGTGATGCCGTTTCGCTCTGTAGCATTTCTACTGCCTTCAAAACGGCAGCGTTCATCATTGAAACGTCGTCGTGTTCAGGCTTACTAATGCGCTTGTTGATGTGGAAGGGGAGGTGAAAAGCTGGGCTGTTACTGCAGCTGAACTCGTAATACTCTTTCGAAGTTGATTGATGAATATTACTATTATTATGGCCCTGGAAAATCAGATTTTGGAAGGCGGCTTTTCCAGCAATCTTACCACGTTTCATTAATAAGTTGAGATCGAACATTAGTTTCCTCTTTGATGATAATCCTTTTCTCAACATGAAATAAGCCACACGGACTATCTTCCAGAACTTTTTCCCTATAACTGGCAATTTTTGATCCATTTTCACGTACGGGAGAACTATTTTTTTTTTTTGAATTGTGAGTTTTTGTTGGTTAACTTAAGAAGGAGAGACAAATATTGATGAAAGGATGAGAATTGTGGTTTTATGAGAAGCATTGAGTGAATGATATATATAGGGACTTTTCATAAAGAGGAAGAGGACGCAGTGAAGTATTCTATATATTTTAAAGTTGTTAAAGTTGACACGTTTGAGCACGGAAAAGACCACGTATATTACGAGTTGAAATTCAATATACTATTGCTTCAATTATTAGAGGAGGAAGTAGTCTTTAAGTCACTGTCACCCATCAAAGAATTTTTTTGCTCTTTTTTCACATGAATTAATTGCGAAATGACGAGAAAGAGTTGCTCGGATGGTAAGCACCCCTCATTTTCAATTCGAAGGTTTGAATCATCAAGGGAGCAAAAGGGATGGAAGCTCCTAGGGAGGGATTAAAAAAAAAAAATTAATTGCGAAATTGAGGCATATACCAAGTAACCACAAGGAAAAGGAGTAAAGGAAAAAAAAGGGGGTGGTGGGGCATGAAGGTACAGTTCTCCAAATGTGGCATTCAATCATAGAGGATGGCGTTTGAAATGTAGAGAAACAAACAATTTTTAAAAATAACTGCATATTCAGTGTGACTGTGTGAGTAGTGGATACAATTATACAACAATAATTGTATAAGAAAGATGAGGATGAATATACCAGATGTTACATATATTCACATGATCCCTTTCATATTAAAAGGTGTCCAACTTTTACATTAATTAACAGTTTGAAAACTCATTGTTAATTTTTATCTATCATTTAACTTTGATCAATATTATACAATATTTTTTTAATTATATTAATATAATAATGAATATCATTTCTTGTAGTTTTCGAACATTTCAAAATATTGAATTAATCTAATTTAATTTAATTTTTAAATTAATTAAATTAATTCTCATTAAATAAAATATGACAATAGGCAGAAAAAATATCATACAAATGTACATAAGAGAGATGAAGCAAGTCACCGCTCCAGGAGGAAAACCCACGTGTCTTCATATAATAATTCTAATTACACCTCATTTATTTACATGTCAATCAGCTAAAATGGGGCCAATAATTAAAATTCCTTCTATAAATCATTAAAGCTATGACTGATTTGTTCTTTTTGCATCCGAGCATTCAACTTAAGCGTAACACGAAACTTAATTAATGATTTTAAACAAGTGCTTACGTAGCTTAATTGATCAAATTAGTCCAATAATTAGATAAGATTATTTTCTAGAATGCATATAATTTGTCATGTGACCATAACGTTGAACTACTCTTATAAAATCACATTTTCTCCTGGACTCGAAGAAGGAATAAACTTTAACTTGCTAACCTTGTTCCATTCAATATGCTCTACTTCAACTTGTAATAATTTCTATTTTTTTTATTTTTTTTTGCTTTTCTTATTATCAATTCGAAAATTTTCCCAAAAAAAAAAAGATAACGTAACAAGAACACAATCATCAAACTAATAGAGATTTTTTGTATTTCTGGACTACTAGCTACTCACATCTTTTAATGTATTCTTTATGTGTAAGTTTTAAAGTTTGACACATTTGGGCACGGAGCAAATTATGGAACTTACAAATAAACTAAAATTAAAAAGTAACTCCAAAAGCAAAAGCAAAAGCCATACCCCAACACAAAAGAAAATTCAGCTTCTTTTGGCCGGAAGAAAGAGGGATACAAGAAGTGGTCAATTATTATAATCTTACCTAAATTCCGCAAATCAAATTTCTCTTTACAATTTTTTCCTTAATTAATTTAATAATGATAAAACATATATTATACTCTTTAAGACTTTCTTTGATTCACTATTGGCTCCCAAAAGTTCAATTATGTTTTAAATATTCAAGCAACCCATGAGTTCTATACTTGCATATAAAGTTTGAGAAAATAATAATGATTTGTTATTAACTCCCTTACTTTTTCAACTACAAGTATTCTAACCCACTTAGTTTCAACAAAACATTTTCCAGCAAATATATAAATAAATAAGCAATAGAGTTTGATGAAATGAAACAACGAAAAACTAATCATCTAAAATGCAAACAATAGTCTTTTATAAGAGATAAAACATATTAGAAAAATATAAGGGAAAATATCGATACCACAGTTCAATAGACTTTTCAGATTAAATTATCAATCGATGTTTCAATATTTTCCTAACAAAATTATTGCAAAAATACAAACCTATTAATAGTTGTGTCCACGACCGGGGTGGATCAAGGGACATGAGGTAGTGAAAAAACTTTGCTTTAGGATATCTCCATTTCAGACCTTAAAAGATTTTAATTTTTTCTTTGATAATATTAAAGATTGTAAAAAAGTAGTACAAAATCTATATTAAAAAAAGGAAAATTATGTACTTTTAATAGAAATATTTTAAAATTTTAAATTAAATTACTCAAATTTTCATAATAATAAATAATGTTTTTACAATAACATTCAAGTATTATATTGAGAACACATGACTAAAATCTTATTAATTTAAATTAATCTTTTTTTATAAATAATAATTTTATCATCTAAAATATAATACATTAATCCTACACTAAAAACAATAACTAAGAAAAACCAAGAAAAGGTAATACCATTTTTTTTGTTCATATAGATATATACTTAAGACCTTCTACTCAAATTTGATTTAAGATCACTAATTTTATTGAGATAATAATACATAAAATTTAAACATGCATAACAAAAATTTACACTAAAAGCTAACATCCAAAAATCCACAAGAGCATGTTAGAAAAAGTGCAAGCAAGAGTATCAACTTGTAACTTGCATTGTCCACAGTGTATTAATGTTTCTTATGAATTTTGAACCGATCACAAGAACTCTTATCCTTCGATTTTGTTGGTCCTTTGGACAGACCTAATCCTTTTGAGATTTTTATGAGTTTTCTCTCAAAATTAAATAAATATTTTTTCTCATGTACCTATTTCAAAAAAGTAAGCCTTCCATAGTTAATTGCGGCATTTCTTTGGCTAAAATAATTATTTTTTAAAATATGTAATTAAAAAATAAATATTATTATGAAATTTAAATTTCGAACAAAAATATTATCACACAAATATCAACTAAAATTTGTAACATCGTGTTATTTTTGAAATAGTGTCAAAAAGTGGGGCAATTTTTTTCTTTGACATGGTGCAAGAATCCATTATTGTATTTAGACCAAATTAGTAACTGAAGCTAAAATTGAGCTTTGATATAATATCCAAATGAAATTTTAAAAGAAAATAATTCGTTTTACAAGAAATAAAAAATAATCCAAATTCCCAATACTGCAGATAATGTTTAATTAAGTCGGATTCCATTAAAATTTTAGATTAAATTTTCTCAGACTCTCTAAAAAACGAATAGACTTAACTTTCTTATTAGTGCTAACCGCGTTCAATATTATAGGCTTTACTTTTAACTTTTAAAGTTTTCTAATTTAGCATTTTACTCCTCTTATTTTCAAGTTAAAAAACTAAAGTGCAACCAATAGTCTACTAAGTATTAAATTAAGAGTGAATTTATACGGATGCAAAATTTCAGGATACTCACAGCCTTGAATGCACTTATTATAGGATGACATTACAAATTATCATCACCTTTATAAACTATAAATTTATTTTCATTTTGATCTTCTCCTATAAAAATTTACCGAATACCACAACAACAGCAAATAAATTTAAGCAAAGGCAGAAGCTTCTCTTCTCAAATCTCTGTAGAATCGAGAAATGAATTCATCAGCTTTTTCGTCTACGTGGCTCATCATTTCACTGTTATCAGTATCTGATGTTAGAGGAAAAGGCGAGTCAGTGATCCTTAATTGCCTCACTGTTGGAGTCCTCCCGAATCCAGGCAAAGCAGGTGATGCTGTTTCGCTATGAAGCATTTCTAATGCCTTCAAAACGGCAGCGTTCATCATTGAAACATCGTCATGTTCAGGCTGACTATGCTTATTAATGCGCTTGGTGATGTGGAAGGGGAGATGGAAAGCAGGGCTGTTACTGCAGCTGAACTCGTAATACTCTTTTGACGATGATTGATGGCCATGATTAATATTATTATGGGCCTGGAACATCAGATTTTGGAACACGGCTTTGCCAGCAATCTTACCACGTTTCATTAGTAAATTGAGATCGAACATTAGTTTTCTCTTTGATGATAATCCTTTTCTTAGCATGAAGTAAGCCACACGGACTATCTTGCAGAACTTTTTAGCAACAACGGGCAATTTTTGATCCATTT